>QFEZ01002386.1:0-27110 GCA_003316425.1 Russula lepida
GACATCGAGAGATGGCGGATCTACTCCGGAGGCATGGCGCGAGCAGAGATAAGTTCGACAAGATTTTTTTATTACCCAAAATGCGGTGTCTGACTAGCACTTCGATTTTAGCTTTTGGTGATGGCGCGACATAGTAGAGACAAGCCCATTAATATTGCATCTCACGTGCTGTATTTGGTGTCTAGTATGTGATATTTTATTACTTGGCGCAAATTCCAAACTGGTAAGCTATACCTTGATTTCAATTCCGAGGGCGATGGCCGTGGGTGAGGCCGGTGAGGTTTGAAATCTCAAGCCAGTCTTTGTTTTCGGGTCAGTTCAATTCTGGTTTGCGCTTCCGCTTCTATGGGTGAAATAGTAGCTTCTAGATAATTATTATAATTATTGGCCCTGCGTGAAGCGTAGACAAATATATCTTATCTGCCCTACCACTCGCACCGAATAACACTACCCGGTGCATCAGCCTGAGGGACCAATAGGGGAGCCTGAGGGAGCCCATCATTAAGACAAAAAATGAAGGATTACAGCGGATTCCGAAAAAATTCTCATCATGCGCCATTTTGAAAGAAATAAATTTGGGTGGCATCCGGCAAACTCCGGTGAGGTGCAGCATTCGTACTTGTTATGTATTCTGAGTGTGCTGCACATACCCGCGGCCTTAGCAACTTCGAGGAAATATGTATTGGGCCAGTCATGCCCCACTTGCAGAGTAGTGGAGCGTGCATGACTGGCATCGTCAGCCACCAGCACTTCAACTCCTCAGGCTCAGCGTAGCCCTTCATTTACATCCCTGACACTGCTGCATGTGCCCATGGCCTTAGTAGCTTCGAGTATGCGTGTAGTATCTTACTTAGGCCTCACTTGCAGAGCAACAGAGCGTGCATTAGCGTGCACGACAAACATCAACTGTTAGTGACCCCTCAGATTCAGTGTAGCACTCCCTTCTGTTTCTGACATTGCTGCACCCATGCACAGCCTTAGCAGCACAAAGAAAGCATGCACCCAACCAGTGCAGCCTTACATGCAGAGCAGCAGAGCGTTCACTAGTGTGTGTGACTCACATCACCTGCTATCCTCTGTTAGTGACCCCTTAGGGGCAGGAAGCATCAAAAATGGTTTCACAGGCCTCCAAAGAACGCTATGTCTTTTAGTAATGCCTACCTATGTCCGCTACACACATCTTTGAAGTTACTAAGACCGTGTGTACATGCAGCAGTGTCAGGGATATAAATGAAAGGCTACACTGAGCCTGAGGAGTTAAAGTTCTGGTGGCCGATGATGCCAGTCATGCACACTCGCGCACGCTCCACTACTCTGCAAGTGGGGCCTGACTGGTCCACTACATATTTCCTCGAAGTTGCTAAGGCTGCGGGTATGTGCAGCACACTCAGAATACATAACAAGTATGAATGCTGCACCTCAGCGGAGTTTTCCGGATGCCACCCAAATTCTTTTTTTCCAACGCATGGTAAGCTGTAACAAGCTTCGGAAAAATGTGAAAAACGTGAGATTTACGGCCAACTACGCTATGTAAGCTGGCTCAGGTACGGAGTTACAGACAAAAGTACTACACTGCAGTGACCCTGTGACCCACTCTGTAACAAATCTCTGGCGCTCTTTGCGGCCCCCTTCCATCATCCAAAGGGGCAACTGACAATAATAAATGACTCGCCCACTGGCATTCGGACTACAGAAACACGCAATTTCGGATAACGCACTGCCAGTGTAAACACTGCCTTCGAATTAGGTCAGGCAGGGGCTGTCATGTTGGGGCTGAGGGATGATCTAGCCTGTACCCATGTTGAGAGGAAGAGCAGTTGATACAAATGTTGAACCGCACGTAGTATTTGTAGCGCCACGTTGGGGAGTACGCCACTCGGGCTACTTGACCCGATTATATTACTCGATTCCTAGGACAAATTGCATATTTGTTTCTCGTTCTAGACTTATTAACTTACGCTTCTCTTTTCTCATTCTCGATTCCCTGCAAAAGTTCTAAATACGATCCACTTGGGACGATTATGATACTTAAGACAATACTCTTCCATCTGTGAACCTCAGTCTTCGCTTCACCAGACTAAACTTGGCACTTCACTCACGTTGCCTTTTCTTGATGCTTACCTGTATGTAGCGCTCATATCTCTTACAGTGCAATGACAAGGGCGCTGTAAACAAAGCGCAGAAGGTGGTCTCCCATTCGGCCACACTTGACTGTTCGTAATCGGGGAGGTAGTCCTTGTCATCCACCATCGTTGTTCATCTTGCTGCTTGACACGATTCACCATTGTGGAAGCATTGGCCGCACTCTTGGAGCAGGCCATGCTTCAGAGCAGGGTCACAGATGTCGTGAGTGGTGTCTATCAACCATTGGGACTGCTCTCGACCACTATAAAGGAGGAAATCGTCCATAGGGGGAAGTAGGGTTAGGAGGGCCCGTCGTCGTTACTGAATATGCAAGTTCGTCGCTCGTGATATATCTGGTGGCCGAGGGGATATAAACCAACAAGGTTAGCGAGAATGCGCAGCTCAAGGTGGGGAAATCGTTGGGTATCTGTTTCGCTATGCACTTTGAAGGAGGTGGACGATGCTTGGAGCCGATTTGCCGCAGTCAAAGACATGGATATCGATGAGTATATGAGTGTGGCTTGTGATTAAGAGGCGAATACGGCTGTTAACAGGTAGCGTGACTCAGCGTACCTCCCCCGCACCAAATGGCCACACTTCTTCTGTGCCCCGACCAGCGCCGCTCGTCACCCCCATCACCCTGTACTCTCTACCCATCTGAGCACCATCCACCAGCCGTCCCGCGGCCTTCTCAAGTGCAGCCCCACGCTCTGAACAAGTCGCAGCCCGCTGCAGAGCCGCGACGCGGGTGCCGATGCCCATTTGTAAAAGGAAAGAACGCTGCGAGAGTGGGCCGTGCGTCGTCGCTGGTCGTTAGACGTGAGTCGAACGGGATTGTTTTTGGTACGAGGAGCGGTACCCACCGGTGCCTGCCATTGCCTCAGAAAGGTAGGTAAAGTCGACATTTGCTGTGAGGTCTGCCTGGCCGGGACGGTCAAAGGGGTCCGCGAGCGCGTGACCCTTAAAGGCCTATAACACGCGCCAGGTCGGCTCAATGAGAGAATTGCAGCAACGTTTGAGAAAAGAGACGTACACGGAAGGAGTTCCCGACGGCGTGATCTGCTCCGTAGTCTACTATTAACGCACATCCTCCTGCGCCCTGAGAGACAAGTGTGCCGAGCTTGCGCGCAATTCGGAAGGAGGCCGCAGAAACTTCGATGCGCGTGCCTATGGGGAGAAATGAAAAACGGGGAGAAGAGCCACCGAGTAATGTTGACACTGGTGACGGTTCTGTTGCGAGGACTGGGCGGAAACGTGTCTGTGATGTAGACGATAATTGTCCGTGGGAGGGACGATCGTCCGAATGTCTCAGGATCGTTTTGGCGGCCGGGTCGGGGGTGGAAGTGATCAAGACCTCTTTCCAACCCTGATGACTTTTCTGTGAAAATTGACAGTGTGAGCCCATGAACTGCCTGTATAAGCGAACCCTAGCGTACTTCGATAAGATGGAACGGGAGCGCATCGAAAAACTCGTGCGCAACTAGCATGGTGTATACCCCATCCGCCGTGGGGACATCCTCGATAGAGTCGTGCCAGTGTAATTTTAGTCGGCTTTTGTCACCCCATGCCTGAAGTTTCTTTTCTTGAACAGCTCGAAGAGCGGGACTTGATTCTACGAGGTGTACATGCTTGACAGTCGTGCGAGAATTCGGGAATTGTGACAGCGTCTGGGACTGGTTTGAAGACGTACGGACAGTCAGAGTGAGAGTAACGCACCCTAAGGATGTCATCCATGAGCGTGCCTCTCCCCGGGCCAAGTTCAACTAGTTGTACGTCGTGTTTCACTCCTGAGTTCAGGTATTGCGACAAATGCCAAATACCCACCAGCTAGGGGCCCTCTTGATAGTTCATTACCTTCGTTCCCAAATGATGACGACCTAAGGAGAGACCCACCTCACCAAATACCTGGCTAATTTCTGGACTGGTGATGAAGTCGCCACGAGCACCGATCACAGCATTTTCCGGTTTCATATAATAACCCTCTGTTGGGTGAGAGAGACAAAGTTGCATATATGTTGCGAAGGATACGGGTCCATTTGCCTGCACCGCAGTCGGTATTCAGTTCAAAGACATGAAAATCAGAGACGCGTGCTGGCCACCTTGATCGTGTCCAACAATATTTTCTCGACCGGGGTCACAGACGCAGGCGGTGCTGGCCTTGTATGAGCTGGCTGAACGTAATGTCGAGATGGTAATGGGCGACCAGCATTCCTATGCCATAAACTGTTGCGAACGAGGAACATCGTTGATGTTCGTTTGACTCGAACGGACAACGGTTCCGGCCTCCGAGTCACAACAACCGCCAATTTAGTTTACTTATACTTGAAACATCCCATCTAATCCCAATCACCATCCCCGCATTTCCTTTCCACCATGGCCACTCGTATGTCTCGCATCTCTAATCCTATACCCTTCTATACACAC
Organism: Russula lepida; assembly: GCA_003316425.1. NCBI lineage: Eukaryota > Fungi > Basidiomycota > Agaricomycetes > Russulales > Russulaceae > Russula > Russula lepida. Next base: position 4,549 of record QFEZ01002386.1, read on the forward strand.
CTTATCCAGGCATCCAATTCGAAAACAGCAGCGACATCGGCGTCTTCTCCAAACTCACAAATTCCTACTGCCTCGTCGCCATCCAAGGCAGCACCAACTTCTACTCCGCCTTCGAAGCCGAGCTCGGCGACGTAGTCCCCATAGTACACACCTCCATCGGCGGCACCCGCATCGTCGGCCGTCTCACCGCCGGCAACCGCCACGGGCTCCTCGTACCATCGACAACGACGGACCAGGAACTCCAACACCTGCGAAATGCCCTCCCAGACACTGTTTCCCTTCAGCGCGTCGAGGAACGACTTTCCGCGCTCGGGAACGTGATCGCTTGCAATGACCACGTTGCGCTGGTGCATCCTGATGTCGATCGCGAGACGGAGGAGATCATCGCCGATGTTCTCAAAGTCGAAGTCTTCCGCCAAACGATCGCGGACAACGTCCTCGTCGGCTCTTACTGTGCGATCACGAATCAGGGTGGTCTTGTCCATCCAAAGACTTCTGTCCAGGACCAGGACGAATTGTCCAGTCTATTACAGATTCCCTTAGTGGTCCGTCTTCTCCTCTATTTTATCACACCCTTCGATGTTGACTCCTTACTCTCCTCTTAGGCTGGTACTGTAAATCGAGGATCCGATGTAATCGGCGCCGGGCTTGTTGTCAATGACTGGTGCGCATTCACTGGTCTCGATACAACCGCGACAGAGATTAGTGTCATCGAAGCGACATTCAGTGCGTATATTTATCACATCATGCGCGACCTTCTTCTCCTTATCATTCGAACAGAACTCCAGGGTCAAAATTCAAGCGCGGTCGTCGGCGAGATGCGCGACGCTCTCATCGACAACTGGGCATGATTGCTACCATGGATTATCTCATTCTCGTCTGTGTCGCGCTCTCTTGGTATTTTTTCGCAGTTGTTGAGCATCATCGAATACCTGTAATATGTACATCACATCTACCCACTTTTGCAAACAAAAGAAGTCGTTGTTGCCATCATCAATAGTCCCGTCTGCCTCATATACAAAGCAGGCAAGCCAGCGCCCACTACCCGGATGGAATACCCCGTACTAGTAAAGGATACATATCGTATGAAAATAGTTCCCGTGAAAGTGTTCACCGAAATTTTAAATATCCGACCTCAATCACAATCAGGCTTCTAAAACCTCTCAAAGTGCCTTTCCTGTCACAACGACGCTCCAATCTCCCGATCCTGTAGACTCCAATTCGATGTTTAGGCCCTCTGCGCACCTCTCGCATGTACCACAGGCGCCGCATGCCTCCTCTCGCACAACAGACAATACCTTGGCGTCACGCGCATCAGCCCCACGCTCACGCTCCAACGGGAGACTGATACTCGGTCTCAGTCCGACTCCGGGGACCTTCCGCGCGGCGCGCACCCCCGCCGCGGCTAGGACGTCCACGATTGGCGCGTGGCCAACCGTGTTCTGCATCCGGTGTACGTACGTACAGCTCAACCTGGCGCGCGATCCCATATCAGATTTAAAAAGAGACGGAGAAAGAACGGTGGACATACCCGGGCCCGAGCACAAACTCACCGCCAAGCTGCGAAGCGTCTCCACCTCGTTCCCATACGGGCATCCCAACGCGTAGTGCGTGAGCAACAACCATTGCTAACCCGCTCACTGCCCCGTGTCGTACGTATGATCCTGCGGCAAGCTCGGTCGAGAAGCGCGTTTTATGTGTTCCAGGCTGGATGTGGCCCATGCCGAGAGAATGATACAGTATCTGCCCTGGCGACGCGTCGACGAAAATCTCGTAGGGTAAACGGAAAATTTCTGCGAGATGGTCATTAAATGGAACACCGTCCGTTAAACGATGGAAGTATGCGCACGGCGATAAGAGCGGATAAGCCCGTATGAACCACATCCGATCACGATCAGACGTACGCCTGTTCGCGCGAGCGCTGCGTGATCGATATCTCGCATGAGCGACGCGAGGTAGTCCTGACACATTGGGCACCTGCGTGATGTGATACCGTCAACTCAACATGCTTGTATAACCTATGAACGTTGTACCAGAAATGCCTGATAAAGACCACCACAGTGCGTTGCATACGCCATAGCTCTCCGAACGGCACCCGCAAGCCGTTCTCGCGCACGACGGGAATGCGCGCAGCTTGCGTGAGCTGTGCGAAGCTCAGAATTCCAGGAAATCCAGACTCCGAGAGCGAGTGGGATACAGGGTACTGTGGCTGATGGTGATTATGCCCAGGTCGCTCTGACGTATGAGTGCCATGCCAACCATGTGACGATGAAGGCGAGGCGTCGCGACGCCGTGATTGAGGGGCAGACATCGTCGACATGTTGTCAAAATGAGAAGAATTTGAAGATGTCGACCGTATTGTGTTCGAGGCATAGCCGTGCGCAGTACCTGATGACATTGAAATCCCTTGGATGGAACGCGGAGGTGGTGGAGGTAGACGGGAATGGCTCATCTGTGATGAAGGTATGGACGGTGTAGTATGCGGAACTACCAGAGTGGGCACATATGCAACACGCGGCTGGGCCGCACCTGCAGGTAGGGGGATGTGGGAAGATGTAGATGGTGTTAGATGAACGGCATGCGAAGTTGGTTGTGATCGGCCGTCCATCGATGACGTCGGTGCCGTGGGATATCGCTGAACTTGATGATGTGACAACCCAGGACCATGCGCACGCGGTAGAGGCATGGGTGAAAGGTTCACCATGGGCACTGGATGTTTGGTAATAGTCGGTGGACTCGGCAGAGGGCGCGACAACGGCAGTGGGGTCGAGGAACTGCGTCGAGGTGTACCCTTGTACGAGGACCGGGACGCTCGTCGCCTCTTCAGGGACGGTACAGATTCTAGCTCTACCTTCACCTCTGGCCTAGGAGTACTGTCCTGCTCAACCTCCGCAGGAACCTGAGCGATCCGAACAGCGGGGACACAGTCCATGTGTTGTTGGGAAGATGTTCGTGTAGCAGAAGGGGCCGGGGCTGGCTGTCCAGCATCGCACCTACCGCATTCGATCTGCGGACCCACGCGTTGACAATCCTCCGGCTCCTTCGACTCGGGAGTCCCCATAACAAGCGATCTCGCATTTGTGTTCTCGGACACGACGACCGGCGCTCGTGTGACCCGTAGAGATGTGACAGTGGGAAGTGGTGCGATATGCGCATCCTCGGCAGCAAGCTTGTCTGCAACCTCTGTGGCTGTTCTCAGTGTGCTGCGCAGCGATGATGAGGTGCTTCCCCGTGTCTGCAATGCTGCAGACGTGCGTGCCCGCAGCCGGGAAAAGCGCCCACTCTCACATTCCACCGACTCAGGCTCCGATTCGGCAAATTGCCCTCGTCTCGGGAATCTGATGTTAACCTGAGGAGGCAGGACATCTCGGTCTTCCGATGGCGTAGACAGCTGACGGAAGCCAGAATTGCCGGGTGGGAGAGAGGTCGCAAGGTTTGATGGAATCGGAGTGGCGTTGTGCGTAGAAGACGTCACGGGTGAAGAGGTGAAAGTTGCTGGCTTGGTGGGAAGGTGGTTGACAGGTACAAAGGGAAATGAAAGCGTGGCCGATGGTGGCAGGGAGACGGGACGGCTACTCCGAATCGAACTGGGAGTCTGTGGGCGAGAGGGAGCAGAGTAGAAGACCAGGTCGCGGGACCATGAACCGGTCGAAGAGTCAGATGGGCTCCGCTTCTCGAGTGGCGGAGGTAGGACGGGTGGAGGGCTTGCTGTTAGTGAACGTTTCTCCGCACCACTAGTTGCCGGCGTATCTATTTCCATGACGTGCATACCCTTGCGTGTCGGCACCTCGGGGACGCCGTCGAGCAAAGTTGCGGACACGAATGAACTGCTGCATGAGCGTGGTCGTGAAGAGGTCTTGTTCCCCTTCGGTTCCCCATGAGTAGACACCCACGATGAGGTCGAAGAAGACGTAATTACGCTCGTACGGCTACCATACGGAGTCAGTGAGTGCCGTCTCTCCATGTTAGACTGGGACTCTGGTCCAGGGCGTGATTCTAGGAAAGAAAATGTACCCGATCGCAAAGCAAACACCGATTGTGAGCGACGCCGCGCCTCGCGGCGTTGCGGTTCTCTCACACCTGGACGTAGTGTGGAGGAAGCCGCCACCGGAAAGTCAGTTCCTGAAGAATATTCATGCAGACCAGGCCCCACAGACGTTCCTTTACGCAACTGGGACATATGACCTTGCCAGCCACTTTCCCCAAATAGTGACCCGAGTCCAGCTGACTTCTCGCGTCGGTGCGTGATGAAGGTAGCGAGGTCAAGCACTCTGGAAGATCCAGAGGTTGAGTCCGGAATCGCAACCGGTGATTCGTATGGTAAATTGGTGAGCGTCGCTGTGCGATCTCGGAGGACAGAAAGCGGGGCAAATGGGTTGCTTGGATCTGGCTCAGGGTAGCGCGTAGAGTATGGGAATGGCGGTGGTGGCTTGCGCTTGATACGGTGCGCGCCGGCGTCTTGGAATGGGTCAGAAGACATGACACCCAAGCAAAAATGTCGTTAGCAGTACGCTTGTGACGGTACCTCAGCCTGTGAGGGAGAGATGGGGGTAGTAGAGTTGCATTCATGGGGGCTTGAGCTGGTTGAAGTAAGTCGCAGGATGAAGGAGAAACGTTGACATGGTGTGAGACAGCCACGTTGTCGCGGCGTGGTAGATAGAGTAAGGCCCTCGGAATAATCACCCTTCTCATTGCGTTGAGCGTTCGAATCCCGCGGCAAATCCCGCGAAACAAAGGGATAGAATATCGCGTGCCTTTATCATCCCCCAGAGCGTTATGAGTGGCAGGGATACAAATCCTGACCCGAATTGTGGTACTGACCCGGTAAATCTTTTGTTTTGGACATTTGTAGTCGATACAATCACAGTGTACTCGAGCCTGGGATTGTAGAGAGGCATAATAAGTCCATCAATAGAAAAGGAGCGCCCTAAGGGTGGGAGTTTGAAGTGTGAAACTTCCAGAGACTAAGAGCAGAAACCAAAGCTGCAGCTTGAATTACCCGCTCTTGAAGGGACAGTTATTGGGGAAATGGATCGTTGGAATTCCGACTGAGGGGATCGGAACGATGACAATGGGTACCGCGTCTGATGTGCCTAAGCTCACACGTCGAACACGGCACCTTGCCATGGTGGGATCTTGACTTGCAACAAAAGGCATTGACGGAATGACGGTAAATGGCTAATTTTCATCTCCGTGTCCGCCATATCACCGGGTGAATGGACAGAAGGGGGACCTATTCGTCACAGACCAGTACTGCGCTAGGGATTCCAACCTAAAATTCGCCGCTGTCGCGGCCGCCTCTTGGACTTCAGTGTCCAGAGAAATTCCGGACATTCCACATAAGTGGATTCCGAAGTGTCATCGAGTAAATAGTAGCTAGGGAAGAGATCAAGAACCGAGAATTTGGTATCAGAGACGAAATATTGATTGACAAGACCATAAGACCTTCATAACACTTGAAACGGGACCGGTTGGAAAAACGCAAGAACTAGAACCTCACACCCGGACGGACTGTAGTCGTCGAGCTTTTGCAAGTGGAGTGGAGTGCATGCGATACCAGCGAGGTTCAGAAACTCTCCAAATAACCCCGCAAAAACGGCAGAAATCCATAAGGACGAGAAGATCAAGCGACAGGTTATTCGTAAGAGCCATCGGGGTTATTAAGTCAAGACATCGGTGGATCCTTCTAGAAAAACGAGCGTTAGATAGAGTCATGCAGATAATACACTTCCATGACCTTGTTTCACTTTCACTCAATCCATGCGCATGAAGAATCTCGTTCGTTGCAACGGCGTTTCTGCCAGTGCTCCATAACGCATGGAGTCAGACTTGAGTGTGGGATGAGTGGAGGGCAAGGGACGGCGACCACGCTCTTGGCTCTTGATTTGCACGGAGTAAGGCGTGAAGCTGGACAGTTCTAAATGCCACGATGTGTGAAATATCACGGTGCCAGGTGGCGACAGACTCTTGAAATGGAGCCTTACAAATCGAGATGACATGATGATAGATGCTAACGTATTGTGTGCCGGGGTAGCTCAGCTGGGAGAGCAACAGACTGAAGAACAACGCATTCTGGAGGTCCCGTGTTCAATCCACGGTCCTGGCATTTCTTTTTTCTACATTCTCAATCCCCATCGCAGCCCGATGGAGCACACCTCATCTACCCCGTCATCTGCAATAACTCATGCATCATTATTATAAAATAAATTTTTACGGCTCTTCGGTGTGTGTCCCTCCTTTCTTCGGTGGCCGCGCACCAAAGATTCCCGTCCCAACGCGTACGACATCCGCACCTTCCCTCAATGCCAGCTCAAAATCATGCGACATACCCATGCTCAACAACAACCTCCGATTCCCCCCACGCGTGTGCCTCCTCTCTCCCTCTCCACCCTGACCACCTAAATCCGAATCCAAATCCAAATCCGCATCGTCGCCTCCGCCCCAAACACCCTCGTCTGGCAACACGCGCACAAGCCGATCCCGTGCCTCCCTCAACGCCACAAAATCTTCTTCGCCACCATCGAGTTTACCGATCGTCATGAGGCCAACAAGACGCAGGCGTGGACATGAGCGTATGACGTGAGTCGCGAGTTGTGCCAGCTGCAGCTGCAGCTGTTCCTCCGCTCCCTTACCTGCACTTGCACCTGCGGCATCACCCTCACCCTCACATACATCTTTCCCTTCCCCTTCAGCCGCTCCTGCGGTAGCGGTGGCGGCGGCGGCGGATGACGACGACGACGATATGTTAATTCCGCCCTTTGTCTGTTCCCCTGACGTGTTAAGTTGTATGAACACCCGAATAGGTCCATGTTCCACCGCTCGATAACGATTAAGCGCATCGGCGACTTTAGTGCTAGCAAGCGTTTGCACCGCGTATAAATTTTCTATACCTAGCCTCCACCGCCGCCGTCGTCAATCATACGATAAGAGGATTTTTTTAATAAAGGGAGATACAGTACATACCTGCGAGTGCCTTCGCTTTGTTTGACTGTACAGTACCGATGAAATGCCATCGCACGTCACGCGGTAGTAAAGGTGCCTTCTCTATGAGCTGCTGTGCGTAGTTCTCTCCAAAGTCCCGTTGGCCCGCGTCGTAACATGCACGCAAGTCCTCCGCGGGCTTGAATTTGGATACGGCCACTAGAGTTGGTGCGCGTTGTCGTGGTGTCGAGTTGGATGAGGTGGCGACCGTGATACGAGCACGGATCTCACTGAGGGCTGTGTGTAGCTCCGCAGTGCGTTCTGGTGAGGGTAAGGACGCAGAAGCTGGAGATGTGGATGTGCTTGTCATTCTTGCAGAGAGCTGAGCGTAGTAATGGAGGTCACGGTGGGCGGTGCGGATGCCAAGGACTGTTAGTACTTTTACTCGCATCTCCGGGTGCAATTATCCGGAATACGAGACCTTTTAAGCGTGACTATTATTAACGCCAGTTAATCGGGCTCTGGATGCATAATCACAAATGCTGTACAGTCAATAACACGAAGTACATAATAAGTAGACAGTACAACATCAGCGTATTCAACATCATACATAGGGTCGAGGGGATAGACAGGGAGATCAGTGTACGACTGCGGGTGAGGGACTCGTGATTATGTGCGGTGACTATCGGAGTTAAGGGGTACGAGTTGAGGGTAGCGGTGGGTGTATTTTGTACGGTGTGATGCAGTGTGTGGAGGGGATGCTGGCGGTAGGGAAACTAAAACGCATGGTACGAGTATCGGGGGCGGGGGACCGAGACCAAAGAAACAGGCTATGAAACATAAAACAGAGGGGGGAAGGGGGGAGGGGTAAGGGTAAGGAGACAGACACCGTGGTACAGTTTTGATGAGGCGCTTCACATATGTAGGTATTTCTCGTTGAGGAGATGAACCTCGCGCGCGAGGTAAGGCCAATTAGCGCAACGCGCAAGTTCCTTGCGCAGGCGATCCGTTTCACCCGCAGCACGCTCGTGTGCGAGCCTCACCTCCCAGCCACAAAGATTATATAATAAGCGCATATTCGGCTGAATTAATACGCTTAGACGGCGTGAGCGTACTATGAGGTACGCCTCGATGAGGGAAATCCGGAGGTACTTCATGACGTATGCGATAGTGACGGTCGCACTGCGCGACACGCCTACGCGACAGTGCACTAGCACTTTGCCACCTTGCTCGCGAGCCCGGTCAATCCAATCACAGATCGGGGCCAGTTGGGGCTCGAGGGTATCGATGCCATCGTCGCATATCCCCTTAATATCGAGAACCTTAATGCGACCCTCGCGCTCCTCGATGTACAGGCTACCACGTCGGTCTGATCCTCCACACGCTGAGGCGGGACTATGCATTTTTTCTGCACTAGGAGCGACGGCCATCCCAGCGGAGGAATCAGGGGGAGGGGGAATAAGTGCACACTCTCCGACTGAGACCACATGCGTGATACCCAGAGCATGGAGCATGTACACATTGGCTGCGTGATTTCTGCGCCATCAACTTGATATCAGGGACATGATATGCGAATACAGAATGGACACGCACAAGTTTCCAAGGTAGAGGAAGGGCAATACACGGCTTGGAAAACTTCCGTCGAAGCGCGGATCATCAAACCAGACCTGATGGTCATCTACAAGTGATGGCAATAATGGGCTCGTGCTTGCACGAGGCCGTCGCATCGACACAATAGGGGCATTTCCCTGATCTTCGTAAGACGCAGACATGGCACTCGAGCTGACATCGGGATTGAGGGAATTGGCACGCGTGGGCCCGAAAAGGAAGCGACGGGGGGAAGGCAACTTCGCATGACGATCACGGGTCAGTCTACCCTCCACAGTCTTCAATAACCGAACATCGGTCTCATAGACGAAAAAGCTGCGCTTCTTCGTAACCTGTAGAAGGGATAATTAAATCATCAATAACGTGCGGGAATAAACGAGCCCACCTGAAGTTCGAGATACGCCTCTGGAAGAGTCATACTACGCATCCCCATGATCAAAGACAGAGCGAGCACGCTGCTTTCAGTATATCCATCCGAACTCCAAATCAGTATCTTTGCAGGTCGTCCAAATCCACGCTGCTGACTGGGCTTCAGTAACTTTTCCAGGAATTCCAGGAACAGGGTCATTTCGTCAACGATGGGAAGTAAGGGGAATGGAAGGTACACTATCGCCGCGGCATTTGGTGGGGGGCGGGGTCCCTTCCCTCCAGAGGCCTGCCAGCGTCGCTCGAGTTCCATAAGGTGTTCTTGGGCACTGAGAAGAAAGCTCAAAGCGGGTCGTGGAGCACGAACTCGACACTCAATGCAGACGTCATAACCCATCCCATCAGCTGGTGAGTTCCCTGCGCTATCGAGTAGATCGATGCCTCGCGCTAATGGGTCACCCGGGTTACCAGGGTACACCGGGACGTCATTGACATTGCCGAGAAAGACCTGTCCCAGGCCAGGGGTCCAGGGGTGAACGTCCACAGACTTGTCATCCTGGTCCTGGTCAGGGGTGTGGACCGTGAGGATCTCACTGGCACGGGTCAGCTCTCGCATTTCATCCTTCTCACGCTGTGCGAAGTTGATTGTATGCGGACCAACGAGGAGATGTTTCAGCTTGGTACGTAACTCGATGGGGGTAGCATCGAGAACGAAGACGTTATACGGTATTCGAGAGCCAGCGCGAGCTTCAACAGCCTGCTTGAACTTCTCTGCCAAAGCGAAAGCGGCCCTGGTTGCACCCCGGCGGGAATAGACGACGATGTCCGAAAGAGTTGCATAAATTGGCTGGGGAAGGGGAATGAGAGCATATGAGCAAATATGGACTAGAATGGCCAAATACAAAACAAATTGGGAATCGGGCGAAGAAGAGAAGAGTAAGCCGCTCCACGCTAAACCGATCGTCGCTTGCAGAAAGGAAAGGGGTTGACAGTGGCGTAACCTAGTTTCCCTTTCAGGAATGTGGCGCGCCTGAATTGGCCCGCCTAAGGTTCAGGTGACCAAGCCCACCGGGGAAAGACGGCCAACAGCAACGGCTATTGTCAAGAACGATGAAACAGGACAACTTCTTCCCCTCAATGCGGTCACCTGACCTGGGGTAACGTAGGCGCCCAATAGAAATCAAAATTCAGTGTAACGATGAATGAAGTGGCGCGCTCTCAAGAAAGGTACAATGGAAATGATTGAATGACATAGCAAAGGACACGTACCAGTTGAATCTCAAAATTTCGCAATGATATGCCATCAGGGACTCGCAAAGGGACAAACTCTGCGTTTCCGTCTGCGTTCAGTTGAAGAAGATCCCGGGTAGCGAAACCAGAAGCGATGAGAGGGGCAGTATGGGGTTGGGGATCCGTCGAGTGCCCAAGAGCCAAACACGAGGGCGGGGGCGAGTCGAGTGAAGTGCCAGGAGTGGATGGTGACGGCATACTGAGAGATTGGGAAGACGAGGTCGAGGTAGAACTGGACGAGGCCGAGGCGCTCCGGTCGCGGGCGAGGGCTGTGTTGGTATATATGCGTGGAGCACGAGGTTGTACTGGGTGCATATGAGGTGCATTGTCTGGGTCGGACGAGTCGCAGGTGGGGTCCAGAGGTCCAAGCGAAGGGGAGAAGGAAAGGGGGGGATTGGGCGCTTCTTTGTTGCTGCGATCAATGTCAAGGTCGGTATCTATGTCCATGTCGATGTCCAATGCAAACGAATGTCCCATATCACCACCGTCACTCCCCTGCTCGTCATCAGAGTCGTCGCTAGCGACGACGTCCGAGTCATCACCGTCGTCGCTGGCGGGGGTATCGTCGTCTTCACACGCGACCCAAATTAGTCCACGAAATCGAGGCGGGATTACGGGGGTGTCAGAAGTGATGGAGAAAAAGGCATTTTGTTGCTGGTTATCGCCTTCAAGGCCATGAAGAAAGGGGAAAAGGATGTGGTCGGGTACATGGGAGTTGATGGCTATATGATGAAGGGTTGCAAACTGCGGTGCAGAGAGAGCACGGATAGGTGTATGCGGGTGTGGACGGGGGAGGAGGACAGAAAGAGAGGATAGAAAATCTGGTGGATAATCGAGACCTTGTACGACATTGTCTTCGGTGGAGGGGATGGGTGTAGAGCTCATGTGTCGTGGAGGTGATGAAGTTGTGGGAAGAAAGTGCGAGAGGATGAGTTGTTTAGTGATACTGGCCGCCGAGTTTACATCTCAGATTGAAGCCGCATCTCTCTTATCATATATTTATACTGACCTTCGATCGCACGCAACTGGTGACCAGCTTTCATCATTAGCGTCTCGTCCCTTTTTCGCTTGTTGCATTTCCACCCGTCTCCTCCATCCCCCCGTCCCTGAGACGTAATTCATTGTTTCCAAGTCCGCCAGGATATGGATGCTGGGGAAGCAGAGCGAAACGGACGGGAGTACTTGGAACGGTGGCCCCGTGATCGCGTGATCGTTGGATCTCTACACCCTTATCGCCTACTCCCAGCCCAGTACTCTGGCTCCGTAGACACTGGGGACCCCAGATCTCACCTGGGGCCTTCCCGGCCTGCCCTTCGAATTTCAAACAACGGCCGTCGGTCGGCGCTTTCGGCCCCGTCGCGCTCCAAGGTTGCCCCCTCCGTGGCCAGCCATTGCGTAGGGGATAACCCCGCTCTGCGACAATTCAGTAGTAGAGTACCCCTTGGCAACGAGAACTCCTCACAAAGAGAAGGTCGTGGAGGAAGTTTTGGTTTTTGTATCAGAGTGTCAGAGATGCCGGCATTGTTTCGTCCCTCACAAATCACACGGTCGCCATCCCTCATGGACTGGCACCTTACCACCGCCCTGAAGACTCTGCCCCATGTCCAATTCATTCCGTAACACGTAGTTCCAGCCCCCGCATAGACTTGGTTCCATCCGACTCTTCATCACCTTATGTCCCGGTCAGCACGCCTCTGACGATCATTGCCGTATACTAGTGTTGTACCTCCTGACCTGCCCGCCAGTTTGGCCCACATTATCCACATCAACCTTTTGTCCCCCGTGACGTCGACCTAGAGGATGGTCCGACCGCAGAGCCTCGCATCAAGCCTAGATCATCTCATATGAGCGGCTAGGCGGCATCGCATCATACCCTCAATGGACGGCGGTGATCCCATCACGTGTCCAAACGTCGGTCGTTTCAGTGAGTTCGTTGATTGCGCGATTGCAACGTGGGAGGCTAGTATATGGAACGTGCGAGAGACGCCCGCGCCTCTATCACTCATCTGTATACCATGAACGCAATTGGTAAGCCATGCTGTGCATGCCGTGCCTCGTGGCAGCTAGAAGTTCCCCTTTCCCTCCACCTCGCCACACTTCAAGCGGGGGCACGAGATACGCACCACACTTCCATTGAACAGAACAGTTCCGGGCCCGTCCCTGTCCGCGGTCGGCTTGTGCGGCGCGTCGTGTAGTAGCACCACAGTGGCGCCCGTTTTCAACTTCAACTTTTTTTTTTCTCTTTCTCTGTAACGTCACTTTTCTCACCAGTCAATAAGGTTTGCATTTTTATTTTCAATACCCTGTCGTTGGAAAATCCATTCGTGCATCATGGTGGGCCTGTCAAAAAATCATCTGCATGTGCATGACGCGTTCCTGCATTCCACGGAAGAAGAGACACTCCTCGCTGATACTCAACTCCGAGGGAACGGCCTTATCATCCCGAGGGCCTTATCTCCAAGGTATATTATCTCAGGGCGAACCGCTTATTTGTACTCGAGTACAGAGCCTATTCTACCTCACTAGACATGTGAGTTCATTCGCACTCCGACGGCCTCGAAGCGTCTGGAGGCGATCTGGAAGATCATTGAAGATGCGATGCGATGCGATGCAGAACTGTAAAGTGTTAGAGTAAAGTATCACAGGCAAGCGGGAGGAAAGAGCAGGGCCCCACTTATCTATCGGAGTTCCTTGCAAAGCCCGTGTGGCCATGGGTGTAACTTCCGATGTTCACGAGAGTATCGGAGAGTTTATCAGTCGTAACCTCACCCTCACGTTAAGGCGGCGTACGACGGTGGGGCCCTTGGTGATGATGCATTTCACTCTTGAACTAAACAAGTAGCATCCCCCAACCCTATCTAAACAGAAAGTGTCCGTCGTCCGTGATACCGCCGCTTCGCTTTCCTTGCCAGAGCAAACTTGTTTGTTTGTTCGACGCCACTCACTCACTTAGCTGTGGTTCCCCACATGTGGCGTCAGTGTCTGCGTTTCTCCCCACGCCGCGCGCTACTGTGTAACCGTAACTGATTAGCCCCTGTCGACGACATCATATCATCCCTGCGTCCCACTCATCAAACTTTGCCAGAGCTGTGCCTCTCTTGTACCTACCTCTATCGAAATTAAAAAATTACGGACGGCGTTCCGGAAATGGATATCCGGGAACGCTTGCGTGGTGTGGTCTATCTGTCAGCGGGTCGTGCCGAGGAAGGGGCTATGCGGCCCCAGGGGGCGCAGCAACCTTGGAAGGTGCGCTGCGCTGCGCCATATGCGTCTCTGGGAGCCGAACGTGTGCGAGAAGAGGAGTAATTGCATTGCGGACACGGGCAGCTGCGCGCAGGGGGCCAGAGCCACTGAGAGGTGGAGATTTTGAGTTTGCCTCTATACTAGGCTTAGTAACCTAATTGCCAAGTCCCCGAACTATCATGATCAATGTGTATTACATCTCTCCGAGCTGACAATAGTAGACCAAGTCTGACTGAGCATCACTTCTGAACAGTATCTGCCTATCTTGCTCGTTCTCCTTGCTCATTACGTGTGATTACGCTCGAGAACCATATTGATCTCCCGACATCCCCCAAGTATTGTAATCTAATTTTCAAACGCTCGCGCAAAAAGCCCTCGGCGACGCTCGCTTCGGGGTGAGTTACTCCTATCTGACATCTGTCACTGTATTGTGGCACGCATGTGCATGGGAAGAAGAGGGGAGGGAGAGATGTGGCGGTGGGCGCACCCACGGCCACCAAGTCTGATCGAAGCCTGCTGTCTCTGACACCCGCCCGAGTCTTACTGGTACGACTCGGATACTCTAACTCAGACGAGACAATGAATAATGTGAGCATTAACTTTGATCAGCCGCCTTGATAACGAACAGCATCTGACAAATGAACGGCCTGCTACTCTCGGAGATGAAATACATTAGCCGTGTTCATTTACGGTCCCAGCCGGCAAATACCATGATATATGAAACCCTCTTCTCCATTCTTCACTCTCTCATTGTCTAGTGAGTCCATTTGCATATCGCTCGAACAGCTGCGCCAAACCTCACATGTGTTACCTCTGTTCTGTACATTCATGTCATGGACCCCGGGATCATGGAATCTCGCGTGAGACCGCCGACGGAAACCGACCTGATAACGACCAAATAAAGGCAAGTTTCCCGATAGTGAACCCGTATAACTGGTATGGCGGTGAGTACTTGCCATGTACTTCGGATTTAATTGTGGGGCCTAGAATGAGATCGGGGGCACTCATTCAGTTCGGCGACCGCTGCAAAATAGGTAAACGCAAATTTAGAGTGTACTGGCCAGATGACGCTACCATGTGTTGGCGTGCTTACACATGCCCATTACGGTCCAGCGGTTCAGCGCACTTTCATTTCAGTCATCAGGTCCTTGGATGTTACATATTCTCTATGGAGCCGGACGCACACGCAGCATGTGTGATAACGGCTAGAAAGGTTGCTGTTTCTCAATCATCAGCAGACACCCCGCATGCTTCCCAGCTTCTTCATCTTCGTGCTATCCATCTTCTTCTGGCGTAACCTATCAGTTATGAGGATGTCCCATGGTGGGAACAACGAACCGAGATTCGGCCTCGAGGCTGGGGGTATCATAGCGTCATTTCATTCCTCTTTTCCCATGTCTTTAACGTAATCTGCGTTTCTTCTCGTGTTGAATGGACGGGAAGGTCGGAAGGTCAGGATACTCAGAGCTAGCATCACTAGCAACGTCGTGATATGAGAAGCAATCTCGCGATCGAGAGATGCATTGAGCCTACCCGTTATGATTTTCGTGCCATGTGAGCAGGGACAGAGATATCTGTCAGACTGTCTTGGTCAACTTATCTTCCTCTAGTGGAGGGAACCTAGCGTACCATGCACCACGTCGTTTTTCCATTGTCCCACTCACACCATCCATGCGTGTTAGTCGAGAATGGGAGTCGGCGAGAGAGAAGATGTAGATGGAAGTCTGCAGATATCATCATTAACACGAGGGCACATGATATCCCCTTAAAGAGACAACAGAATCATCGTTCTCGTGATTTCCAATTGCTGTAAATGTCGTCAAAATGAACACATGGATTCTAAACCTCCCACACCATTGCGTGAGCGATCGGACGCCACAATCGAAGCGCCCCGAATAGATAGGGAAAGTGTGATGTCTACCTGCGCGCCACGCATGAAATCTGCTAGGTCATGCGAGTTCATCATAACGGCAGCATCGCGATTCTGGAAGATAGACAATCTAGCTGATGGCTTCATTTCGAAGGGGATCACATCCGCCCTTCCTCCGCCGGCCGAAGACATCAACCAGCTGATTTCATATAGTAATCTTCGATGATTGTGCGCTATAGAATATCCCTAACTTGGGGTGACATGATGATAAGTTGAACAGACAAGATAAGGTTGCGGCAATGTTCGGAGGTGGGGTTATGATGCCGATGAGAACGTAAGAATAATCAGACTGATGAGTATATGCGTAAATAGGCAGCGGAGAGTGGTGTGGGGCAAAGAAGGGAATAATGCAGGGCTTGCTTCGCCGGCTTAGAACGCTCAGAAATCCCTTCTCCAGTAGGTTCGACGGCATTAAAAACGCGGGATACCGAAAAGGAGCCTTCCACACAACGTCGAATGACATGATCTAGCACGTTGCAAAAAGTCCTATGCTCCACCCTCGCTGTCGCCGGGGTGGAGTAGTACCATGATTGGTGTCCATCGAGGAGACCGAAGCGCTGGAGCCCAAGAGCAGTGAGGCGCCTTTTCTCGATGTGATAAACAAAGCGGGCAACAAAGGGAGAGTCCGAGTCGAGCATGACTGGACGAATGGCCAGAGGAGGAAGTGTTGACTCTTGACTTGTTAGTCAACACGTAAACTTGCACGTGACCAATACGATTGGCAGGCCAGTCCCAGTCCCAGTCCCAGTGCATCTCGCCTTCGTTTTAATCTACCTCGCGGTTCGCACAACGAATGTCCTGTCTTGACCGAGTTCGGCAGATCCAACAGGGGACGGAGCCGCAAGTTTTTGTTCAACAGCTGCCTTGTTAGTACCTCGAGCGGGTTCTCCATGACGACGCCTTTGCTTGCAAGATACCGGAGCATTCGACCGCAAGACCACAACTCAGCTCGTATAGGGCTATACAAACACCTAGGCCCGTCTTGACTAATCTCTAGGGCCATCCATCTAGGAGTTCCGCACCAGTGATCGATCAACTTATCTGTGCCATCGACACGGACAGAGATATCAAAGTTTATTATAAGCAATTGGTTTCGAAGGGCAACGATGTTTTGGGGTTTGATGTCAAGGTGAGCAACACGGTGGCGATGCAGAAATGTGACGCCCTTTATCAACTGTCGACTAAAATCCACAACCTCGCTGCGGAACATCCCGAGTGCGAGCCCAAGATCTAGGTGAGTACCTTCGGGGAAAAGGATGAAGTCCCCATATTCAATCTGACTTGATCAAGTGGAGGCATCGGATAATCTGGAGCTCGTTAGAGCAGGGACGGAGCAATTTCACGACAACGGCAGCGCCGTTGGAATGTATGGCGTGTCGCATGGCGGCTTCAGCTGCACGTACCTCATCAATTCAAGTTAACGGACAGTGGGCTTGGTTACTTTACCTGGTTCAGCGACGCCCATCCATTCCTCGTCTTTTTCGTTCAACTCCAACGCAAACCCAGCCCGAGTGAATGCATCGACAACCTGGCGATCCTCATAGACGTGCTCGCCACGGCGCAAGCCATCGCCGGTGTCCCAGTGCGTCCTTTTCGACATGAATGTATCATTGAAATTCATCAAGAGCTCGGAACTGAGTGATGCGATGCGATCCTGGATCTCTCAAGCTCAGGTCTGTCACTTGGTATCGTCGATGGCCAGGTTGTAAATCTCGAATATGGTAACAAACAACTTTGACGGTTGTATCCGGCCTTGGACGTCCTTGACATAGGAAACCTAGAACTAGTGGGAAAACGCGGGATTGTTTGGATTCAAGTGTTGAAAAACAAAGTGTCGTGTCACCCTACCAGTGTTCTCGATGTACTATGCCACGACAATGAACGGATTATCATTAAACAGGCACCGCCCAAGTTGGGCCGTGCATACAACCTGAAGAAGTATCCGATATCGGTCGCGTTCATTTTGTCTGACTGAACTTCAACCAAAATATACACCAATCTATCAACGGATATATGAAAACCGCTTCGTGGGGTGTAGCAGTATTTCTTCCGCTCGGATTTGATATTGACAATAAGCTTAAACGGCCAGTCAGCACGACTCCAACAATGTAACCTCCAGAGAAAATAAATAATAGAACAACAGCAACACCCACAATGCGTCATTTCTCCCCAAGCCGAGAACCGAATTTAAGTACTACCCTAACCGGTCAGACATCCACCGGACATTATCCTCTTTGATGACGTTGGCGCCTTTCTTCCAACCTTCGTCCAAAAACGCGCCTGCAAGATGCCATGCCACAAATAGATGTTTGCTGGAGACGCTGTTGCTTTGCCCGACGTCCGTAGGTGCGTGTTGGAAGTCTTTGTCAAACGCGTGAAGTTCATCCTTGAGAACGAGAACGTGGTATGTGACAAAAAAGCACACTGTATCAGACTCAATCCAACGCCGCTGTCTCAGTTTGGTTCTGAATCCCTTAAGAAACTCCGGTTCAGTATCAAGCAATTCAAAGATCTTGTTAGGCTCGAGAGCAGTTCGCCCACCAAAGTCTCCTCGAAAAGTCGCGCTTATAAGTGATCGTGGGCCAAAGTTCACGTGTTTTCGCAGGTGCTTCGGACTCATCACTCATCTGAACAAGCGTCAGGCTGCCCATTCCAGCCAGTAGGCTAACAAAAACGTGAAGATGGTTACCGGGGGGTTCCCCGGCCACACATCGGAAATCTTTTCCCGTGGCCACAATCGTAGGCCGTTGCCATTGGGGTGATATTTGCCAGCAGACATGGCCTCCTCCACAACCTCGAGACCTATATGAATCTACCAAGCGGGACTCATTAAATCATTGTTCACATAGAGATCATGATTAGCGCACCTTCTTAAGTTTGAGGTCCATACTAGCGTCACATCCGCTGAGGAACTTGACCGCTTCCGCATGAGTTCGCCTTTGCAGAAAAGAAAACCGATGTAGGTGGGACAGAGACGTCAAAATAGCTATTGGACCTTTCAATTTGGCATCAGAGTGTGACATTCATTGATCGGGTCATTTGGCAGGCCAACAACCTCCTAAAAAGCCAATATTACCTAATTATAAGAACGGTTCTGCTAGGCGCAAGGATACGACGCGGCGTATTGTCTCTTCTCTCCTAATCACTCGTCGTCGATGGCCATGGATCGCCTGTGAATCAGTGACACAGCTGCCGATCTCT
This sequence comes from Russula lepida, assembly GCA_003316425.1. Taxonomy (NCBI): domain Eukaryota; kingdom Fungi; phylum Basidiomycota; class Agaricomycetes; order Russulales; family Russulaceae; genus Russula; species Russula lepida. The sequence continues at coordinate 23,108 of QFEZ01002386.1, forward strand.
CAAGTTGACCATATTCAAGAAGAGTCAAATCTGTGACTTATCCCATAGACTAATGGGTGAATGTCGGAAAGGACGGCTTTACCTACCAAGGCCAATGCCTGGTTCTTCGATTTGGGGGTCGTCTTCACCGAACCCTGCCGGCATTTTGTTGACCACTTTGGGACCAGAAAGTCGAAGTAGCTGCTTCAAATTTTGCTCCTTGAGACCAACATCAACGGGCCTCCGAGTCTCAAGAGAGGAGAGGAAAACCCGTATGGGTAAAGAAACGTTCTCAGGAGATTATTCCTATCTCCGTGTGCCTACCAGTGGTTGAATGGGACCCCAGGGTTTTTCCACACAAAGATTTTTCATCTCGAACACCTTGGAAACGCGAGTTGCTTAGTGAAGTCGCGTTCATCGGTAGGGTCAAAGATGTTAGCATCGCAAAATGGATTGAACACGGAGAGCAACACAGGTCACAGCGCTGAAGTCGCCCATTTAACCGTAATAGTCAGATCAAACTTTTGGTTGCAGTCTCGCGTTGTTGATAAACTATATCGCGATCAAAGTTACATACTGTACACGCTGAACTTGGACAGCATAGGTAATGCATAGGTGCCTTGATGTAATGATATTTGCAAGGTCGTGGACGTATCACAGACGAGTCTCAAATCGAGTGGATCTCCCGCATGGTGAAAACTGGTGGCCTTTTTCTAGAGTTGAGGTGATGTTCTTGTTCGATCCCGAGGCGTCATCGCGTCATCACAGAGCACAGGTCGTCATGCGCGTCGACCCCATCACTGTCAAATTTTTCGATGCAAGTTTTTCGATGAGCCCGTTGCCAGTTCGGCCAATGAACACCTGTTATAGTGAGACCACACATACATGTCTACGCCCGGATGCCTCACACAGCCGATGCTTCCTTCAGAAACCTAATGGCCGTAGTGATCCGTTTTACTGCAGCGGAAGGGGAATGGTTGTTGTCACATCGCACTTGCAACGTGCTGTACACTAGACCGACTCGTGCCGCGCCCTACTGTTATCACGACACGATTAGGTAAATCTCAAGATACGTGATTTTGATGTTTCCATGAATAATATGTTTTTCCTGGGTCGGTCATAAGTTCCTGATAATGCCATCGCGACGCAATGTCACACCACCCTTCGGCCCCGGCTACGGTAGGAGCGTATAGACTAGCAGCCGAGACTGGGTTACTGTATCACCGCATACTATCCTTTCTCTCTCTCAGTAAGTAACTTGTGTCAATATGGTGATGTTTGTTTAAGGTCCTCATGATGAATGGATGGGGTTTGTACCTGGCGTATTTGAAAAAGTGTATGATAAGCCACGACGCATCAATCAATTTACCCACTCGGCGTGCTGGGGATCAAATTCGACCCTGAGTTAGTATTGTTCGTCTAAATCCGGATCCATCATGGCCCTACCCTCGCGTTGGCATCAGGAGTTTCCGTTGGCGGTACCGTCCACTCTAAGGGGAAAGCATAGCATTGGTCGGCGCATCCTCCTCCGAGTCTAGTCTTGAAAGCTGGAGCCTCGATCGGAGCAACAGCTTGATTACACCCGTATCTATGGGCGCAGCACCGACACCTCTGCCGCCCAAGAATGGCTGTGACGTTTACCCTTGAGGACCGAGTGCGCCTAGATCGAGCCCAAGTTGCGTCGATACAGTCTCTGCGACACTGGATCCCAGTTTTGGTTCGCAGTGCTTTCCCCCGGCACTTTCGGGACCGACGTTCCCAGCAACTTCTGGTCTGTAATATCAGAACGAGGGAGGTTGCCACGATATTCAGTGACCATCCCAGGATTGGCACTGGGTAACCAAATATTATGGATTTTGGTGGTCAAATATTGATCTTGTCGGCAGAACTGCCTGAGAGCTCATAAAGCATCATAGAATGACGAAAATAGGAAAGGAGGCATGCGGGATTACTTTAACAGAACAACCGTCTTCGTGGAGTGCACCATTTTTAGAGGGATTGATGGACAAGATACGCGCCAAAAAACTCCATATATCTATCTGTGACGATAAGCGAGCCCAGGTATACTTACGCAGCATTCTCATGATAGACGCATTGACATATTTTGAACTCTTGCCTTGGAAGAGGCGTTACGATTTGGGGAATATTATACAATACGTCCCAACACCATGCTGCGGCGCACGACAGGGATATCATTGTAAGTTAAGTCAGATCATGAGATCTGATGACAAACCAGTCATTGATTTCCATCGTCCTTCTTAGGAGTGAACTCGAAGCGGAAATGAATGAGGTTTTTATTCTACACAGTTTGACAACTGGAGGACCGGATGAAAGTCATGTGTACATATGTCAGGGCGCATCGGGTTGATCGCCAGTGGCACTGAAACATGAAATAAAAAATGTTCGGTCGTGGTGTATGATGACGGCGTTAGGATGGGGAGCCTGGGGAGGATAGGTATCAATGTCTGACAGGGCCTAGGGTAAGTCTCCTTTCGGCAGTCCGGGTCCTGGTACAGTAAGTGGAACTGCGATTGCTGCCAGAGGTAGAGCGAAAAGAGCCGCAAAAAGGGTCCGACGAAGTAAGATCCCATGTCACCGGCCAGATGAACAACTGCGGGTCTCGTCACCCGAGCAAAGCGTTCATGGTAAGCCGAGGCTACTAGTAAGTGTTACATAACAAGAAAACGGATCGGCTGGGGCATCAGGCCTCAGTAAACCCACAGCGCCAGAAAGGCTGCTGAGCTTGATGGGGATGGCGTCATTTACAGCGTTTCAGATAGAACTAGTGCCTACGACTCGGAAACAGGATGTGTTCGTTTCTGTGCCTTGTCCAATGTCGCGGAATTGTGGGACTTGGCTCGCACTGCGAGGGGCCCGTGGTGAACGGAGAAGACCACAGAAGGGCAGTAAGGACCTACGAGAGGTAACCTTTAGGAATAAGTGCCTTGGTATCTCGATGAACATTGAACATAAACTGCATAATCCCTAGTGCTGTTACGCGGGGCGAATACGGCTATAAACGTTCAACTTGTCACTGCGGTCGAGAAAATCCGAGCTGACGGAGGGATCCCAGATTGTATCCGTAAGATGATAGTGCTGCGTAAATGCGTAGAGAAGTACCCGTTGCTTTGTCCTACCAATAAGTACTTCTTCGGAAAGAAAACGTCGATTTTGAAACAGTGACATACTGTACATCACCTGACCGGCAACATGGCTGGTTACGTTACACTTTTTTTTGTAGCCTCCCTTCTTGAGAGCTACGCTGTACTGTGATACATCATGATGAAGATGGTATCACGGCGATATTCTAAACGTATCTTCTAGCTTTTCCTTTCTGCAAGTCCTCAAACGAGAACAACAATCGTAGATCATCATGATGAGGCAATCCAGCACAGCAAGTCGGACCCTTAGAATTCTAGGATACGGCTAACTTCATTAGGGTGACCTTTACCATCAAAAATGACGGTGTATGTATATGCACGGCGTCGAGCAGTGCCCATTTCTGTAAATGGTACTGAGTAGCGCGTAGGCTCACGAGGACCTCCGATATTAGTCTGGGACATCACGGTCATGGGCCTCGGGGGAAGAGGGGTGTGCGTACTAGCATATGTGGGCCTAGTGTGTGCCCTCCTGGCCTGGCCTGGCCCTCTTGGTCACGGCGACGCCACGCCCAGTGGCAGGCTACTACCCCTGCGGTCATCGGACTCTGTCCTTCCCCTTCCCTGGATTCTCTCACCGCTGCATCTTTTCAATACAGAACTCGTCGTTCTGTGCTTCCTAATACCTAAAGCCCTTGTGACGAATGTCATGTCCGATTCTTTCTCTCTCCAAAAATCTACAAGCGGAAACTGAGTAGCTCGAAGGAAGGAAGGATTCCACCGAGGATAGCATCACCGCGATGCCCACTAGTGCAAGCGGACTCATTCACATGCCAAAGCGTCGTACGCCACAAACCGCACTTCGTAAAGTTCACCCCCCTACTACTGTATGTCCCCTCTCCCAACATCTCTGCCGCCTTCCAATT
>QFEZ01002386.1:27574-40643 GCA_003316425.1 Russula lepida
AATTTATTTAACCCGGCTTCCCAATAATTCCAACAATAGACTCCCTTCTGTATCGCTTTTCGTGTGCGCCAGCCGTCTCAGGACAGTTATCTTCTCTGCGCTCATTTCCTTTCCCTGGCAGTCTCCGAAGACCAACGCGTATCGAGCCGACGAGCCATCGTGTGTTGATCCAGCTGTTTGTGTGGCTGACGACTTTACCCCCACTCCTTTTGTCCTCTTGATCTCTATTCCTCTCGAACTCGCTCGCGCCACTTCCAGGCGTTACACTGATATTGTCACTACTTGGGCACCATATCTCGCTCTCTCGACAAGGACCATATTCTTCCGACCCCGGCAAACAGGCGTTCACCGCAAGAGAAGAGGGGAAAATGTATAGCAGACTGGCGAGTGAGTATATTATACTCAGCGGTAATACAAAGACGACAGACGATGACAATGACAATGACGAGAACAGCAGATATTCGATGAAAACCAATCAAGAACCCCAAGCATTTCACAGTAAAAAAATATATCTAATACTCCTGATTCGGTTTATATGGTTACAGAAGGTGCCCGGTGATATCAATCAGGAGAAAAGGGCAAATGACAAAGAAAAAGAGAAAGAGAAAAAAAAGAGGGGGTCGATTACGCCTCCACAACCTTTTATCAGTTGCGATGAGAAATGTGGTGGAAAGAAGGAGAAAGGGGGTAATAATTGAGTACATGATAGATTGATTCCTGCTATGCTTTGTCCCCTGTGAAAGAAGAAAAAATTGAGCGATTCATTTTAGCGGTCACCTTTACGGCAGTGATTACGAGGGTGGTGGAGTGGCAGATCCCAGACCAGATAATGTGGGCGAAATTGTGAGGTTCTCCATCGCAAGGCCCAAAGCATCATTGGTGGCGCTCGGGGGAGGTGCGGCAGTATGTTCTCCCATTATTGTGCGACCGAAAAAGACCTCTGGCGAGGTACATGCTGCGACAGCGCGGCGCATGTGATTCGTAAGGAACGATAAGCCGACTTGATATGTGGCTACGACGCGCGGGCACATGATCAGGATGGGAAAAGAGTAAAGTAAAAGCTCAGACGTACCATTCATCCAACCAAACCCTTCGCGGGGCACCATCTTGAAGTCGATGCCTTGATTACCATACTCGGCATTGATGAGGTGTGAGAGCCTGACCGCGTCGAACTTCTCGGGTACAACGCCGTTAAAGTCAACGAACGCAGTCGTCATCCTAACACCGACAGTAAGAATAGTAAGGGCTTGTATAAGCAGTAAAAACTTACATGTATAGGAAACGATATGCGAGGCGCTGGGCATCTTCGAGGTAGCCGTAGCGCTCGAGTCCTACCCATGCCATGATCTGGTGTGGTGGCCTTCAAAGACATTAGCTATGAAGACAACGTCATTGACCTGAGAAATCACCATGCGTAAGGGTAATCCCACTGTCGTTCGGGACGATCGACGGAGATCTTCCCTCGAGATTCCTCAGTCCCAGAGACCAACCCACCAAGTACCTCGAACTTCTTGAGCGACTCCGATCTATATAGCGTACGTAGTCAATGTTTGTCTGCAGAGGCATCGAGGTCATCGACGACGCACATAAGCTTCCACCCTTGTTCCTCACTCACACATCCAGCCCATAGCGGCCAAAACGCAGTAGAACTCTCATAGAGGCTCTGTTTCTCTTGTACAGTATCATAATCAAAGTACAAGCTCTTGCTATCGTTCCAGCAATACTTATCGATTGCTTCCCGGCGGAATTTGGCGCGAGCGAACCACTCTGCGCTCGTCTGTGGGCGTGCACGGGAGCGTTCACGGCGCGCATTCGCGTACGCTTCAACGCTCGGAGGGAACGGTGCAAGATCAAAGTCCTCCTCGAGCTCGAGCTCGTCGTCGAACACCTCGCGGATCGCCGTCGCGATGTCGACCTCGTACTTGTAGAGAAGAGATTGTAAGTCGATTGTACCAATATTAGCACAGCGCTTCTCGAGCCGATAACTCGTATCGTGACCAGACTCGCGCACAGCGCGATCATGCAAAAAGTATTCGTCAAGTTCGGGTTCATGTAGCGTCCCGTCGTTGTATCGTTCGCTGAATTCGTTGACTGAGAGCCCATGCTTCGCCGCATATGGCGCGAGAGTGTGGGTAAAATGTGTCGCCTCCGTCTCAGGAGGGATGCCGGCACCTTCGGGGCGGTAGCGCGAGAGGCCCGTCTTGGGATCCATGCGGGGCTCTGCAACCCAAACCGTGTGATACTCTTTGATGGCCGCCTGGATTGCGCGCTTAAGCCACCGTCGGTTAGCTTCGAGATCCGAGCGATCTAGCTGATTGTAGATTTGAAGGGCCATGTCAGTAAGGAAAGGTGGTTGTGAGCGCGCGAGATAATAGGAGCGACTGCCATTGAGGATCTTGTTGTAGTGCTTGATCTCGAAGATGAAGTGTTCGACAATGCCCTTAGCCATCTGAACCTGGCCATCAACCAGGAGCCCGAGGGAGATGAAATAGGAATCCCAGTTGTAGAGCTGTGTAAATGATCAACTGATCAGCACCATGTCAGTCATAGAGCGGCGGGTTTCACGGACCTCATTGAAACGAGCACCCGGTACGATAAATGGGATCCCCTTGAGAGTTCTGCCGCCATGCCCATCATCGACATCGTTCATAGCGAGGGCCAAAATGCCCGGTTTGCTGTTCAGACTCTTGACAAAATAGGGATCACCGGGGTTAGGAGGGAGGACTTGGACATCCAGGTTTAAGTGTGGCTTCTCCGAGGCAATCCTTCGATAGTAGTCAACCATGGCAGGCTCGCCTTGAGGAACATAAATCCGTGGCTGAATGTGACCTGTTCGATTCTTAGGATCCGCGCATATAATCTCGAGGCCATCCCCGTCAATGCGGCGGGTGAGGGAGTGCCAGAACGAATTCTTGATCATGCGAGACAAACGATCCACCGGATTTTCAGTCAGACGAGCCTCGTCGAGAACAATCCTCTTTCGATTGTGATCACGAGCTAGAGCAAGCTCTTGAAGGAGGTTAGACAACATGTAAGTGCCCTTGAACGAACATACCATCAGTTGGCAGGCAAGAAAGGATCATAATAGAACGCACTCGTATATCGAATGTCTTAAACCCATTGCTGGTAGCCGTACCGAGGGAAACAATTTTCGGGCCAGCGTCGATAACAGTGATTTGGAGATCACCGTCTGTGTCTTCCTGTTCAAGGACAAGACGTATGGTCTCCTCGACGTCTATAAGGAATCTACGTGGGGCGGAGCAGCTCTTCTCGTCATGGGACATTCTGCGTGGCCTGAGGTGCCGATCTTCTTGGAATGCAGGACGTTTGGGACCATTACCCGTCGACTACAATGGGATAAAGACAACGCAAGATCATTCAAAGGTGAACCCGTACGGTGCTATATGTTCTAGAGCGACTATGATACTCCGTTCCACCGTAGTACACGGACGCATCGGCATCGATGGGGCGTTGCTCGTGCTGTGGATCACCGACGAAGTTCATTCCTGGTGGGTGATTGAGGAGCGGAGCCATTGTCTAGAAACTTAAAAGACGACAATGCTGGGAAAGAAGGGGCTGGAGGTAGAGAGAACGTGGGTATGTGGAGGGTGAAGCAGGATAGAACGAGGAATACTGACGTGGCGAAGGCCAAGTGAGACAGCGCCTTTTGTTCTTATGTGCCATTACCCTTCTGACCCTCTCCACACCCTGGCGCCTAACGAATCACGGCTTTATTCTAACCGACCACTCCATCATGTACTCCAAGGAGAGTTGGCAGCGAGTACATTCTTCCGCGTCCCAGCCGCTCAGGAAATCGCCATACGCTTTGCTCATTCTATACTTACCTCACTATCCTTCCCCAATACATCCATTGAACACGGCGCCTGTAGCGCGACGAGAACCTTTCTTTGCCGTGTTCCTTCTCTGTGATAGCCGAATGACAGCTGAAGATAGCCGTGCGACCTCTACCGTCGCCTTTCCATACAGTATTTTTCGCTTCTGTCGACCTTCGACTGCCATCATCTCATCACTTATCATCACTATCATCACTATAGCTTAAAGTTTATATGTGTCCACGTGCCACTCACTATGAGTCCAGTATAGACCAGGGGTACTTGAGGAGCACAGATGGTAAGCGTGATTGCGCTCATATACCAGAGTCGCGGAGCCTTCTGACACTGCCAATGTTGCGCGTGAGAGTCATGCGAGTGAGTCCGGGAGGATAGAGATTAAAAGATTGAATAGGAAAAGAGGGTCAGCGTAAATGGCCAGGGGATACGCAAGTCGGCTCGGTACGATGGCAAGGCAGAGACTCGAGCCGGCTGCCACACAAAAGAAAAGAGGGAGAAACGCGGCCTGCTCTTTTGAGATAATCGAGGAGTCTGCTTAAATACATGAGGGCTCGGCTATTCTATTAGTCCTTCTGACGGACCAGGGACGCAAGTGAAAAGATCGGGAGGTAAAGCATATCTACACCAATCTGTTATAAGAAAGTAGACAAAGGGCAAGCAAAAATTGAACACGCGCGAGGTGAATCGGTGTCAAGCGTACTGTAATAAATGTCCCGCGGAAAGGAAGTCAAGCGAGTTGTATGGTACCAAGGAAGCGAGCGATATTATTTGGAAACGAGAAGGAGCCTAGTTAGACTGAAAGTGGAGAAATAAGAAGATCGCTACTACTGCAACGGAGAGAAACGGGTGAGTTGAAAAACATGGAGAATAGAGAGAGATGGGTTACTGTAAATATTGTCGCATAATCTAATCCAAATAAAGCAAAGAATCAGATCGTGTGGCTCGGCTGAGTCATCCACATCCACCTTTTCACTGTAGGCCATCATGTCTACTTCCTGTTACAAGCAAATATAGCTATGCCCCATCAACTCTGATATTTCCTCTCTTGCTTTCTAAATCTCTATCCTCCCGGACTCACTACCCCACCACCCTCAGGAGTCTCGCGACGTTGCGCCTTCCCGGGATCATACGTGGCCCAGGCCCTTGTTGGTCAACGCACGAGCATTAATTGATTCCAGTCATCACATAATAAACATTTCGAGATTATACGTCTGTGCCCGCTTGAACATTCGAACCATAGTGTTGTCGCTCAGACTCATAACTAGTCAAACCACAGCAGTGCTGGATTCCCGGCGATTGCTCTCCATGTCTCGGACGACCCACTAATATTGTACCCAAAACCCTCATGAGGAACATGGAAGGAAGTTACATATGGCCAACTAGGCCTCTGCAGGCTGCAGCTACCGTGCATCGCAGAACTAACCCCCAGTCTAAGAGACCAGCAGCGTCATGGGGAGAATAAGCAAGGCCTTATAGTATGTGTTCCGCCTCTTTGGGGTGAAGACTATACATACTCTCCGACCCCCTGTGAATTTTTCTCACCTTTCTATCGAATCATCGACACACCGTTTCAAATTAATCTTGTCTTGCGCCAGGTAATAAGATATCCTATTCTAGAGACCAAATACAGTGAAATGCAATGGGCTTCTCTAGATGATCACCAAAAGCTAAAATCGAAGTGCAAGTCAGACATCCCATTTAGGGAAATAAAAGGATATTGTCGAACCTATCGCTGCTCGCCCCGTGCCTCCAAAGTAAATCTGCCATCTCTCGATGCCCTCTTTGCAGCACCATTTGATATGGTGTTTCGCCCTGGATATTCACCGCATTTACGTCTGCGCCACGCTCGAGTAACAGTTTCACGATCTCGAGGTGATCACCGCCTGCCGAGTAGTGCATCGGAGTCCAGTGGGTGTGTTCCCTTGCGTTCACGTTTGAGCCATGATCAACGAGTACCCGCGCAACTTCGAGATGTCCGTATCCTGATGCAAAGTGCAGTGGCGTTTGATCCCCCGTATCACGTGGATCTACATCCGCGCCCCGCTCGATGAGCAAGCGTACAACATCAACCATCCCCCTCCAGGCTGCCGTGTGCAACGGAGTCCGGTTAAAATCAGTGTGGCCGTTGATATCGACACCCCGTTCGAGCAACGACTTCACATCGTCAATGTTCCCCTGTTCCGCGGCAGTGTGTAACGAAGCCATTTTCTCGCCCGTCCCATTTTCATCCCCGCCATCCTGAGCTGTGTCCAATGTAGTTGACAGTAAATTGATTCGAACATTTGCGTCTGATTTGTATTCTGCAATCAACCTCGCAATCTCGACTTTGCCATTCTCTGATGCCAATTCAACCGCACTTTTACCGGCCTTGCTGAGCACCTCGACATTAACACCTCGCCGAAGCAGCAAATGTACAACTCCGGGGTGTCCACTATGCGATGCTGTGTGCAACGGCATCCAGCCATTACTATCCATAGTATGCAGATTCGCTCCGTGATCGATAAGGAGACGGGAGATCGCGACATTCCCGTTCTCTACCGTCTGATAAAGTGGAGTTTCTTGCTTGTCATTGAACACGTCGATACTCGCACCGCGCTGGACCAGCAACTCGGCAACTTTGAGGTGCCCGTTGGCCGACGCCAGATGTAATGGGCTGCAGAGGTCATTGCGCTTGGTGTTCGGATCAACGCTATGGTCTAATAGCAGCCGTGCCATGTCAAGATGCCCGTATCGTGACGCGAAGTGTAATGGAGCTGAGTTCTCGTTGTCCCGAGCGTCCATGTTGGCCCCTTGCTCGATGAGGAATCGCCCGACTCCGATTTGCCCCTTGCTCGACGCCAAGGCTAATGGTGTCTCTTGAACCCCGTTCCGAATATCGACGGGAGTGCCAGTGTCAATCAATAGTCGCACGACATCGATGTGCCCATTTTGCGATGCGATGTGTAGTGGATTCCAACCAATATCATCTTTAACGTTAATATCTGCACCATGTTCAATGAGGAAGCGTACGACGTCAACCTTCCCCTTGCCAGATGCTAGACCCAAGGGTGTCTGTCCCTTTCTGTTCCGAATGTCGACATGGACCCCATACTCCAAAAGGAACTTCACGATGTGAAGATGCCCAGAATTCGACGCTGTGTGAAATGGTGTCCACCCTTGGTTATCCTGGGCAGACACAGCCGCACCACTTTCGATCAAGAAGCGCGCGATGTCGATGAACCCTTTCCCTGCAGCGAAACCCAAGGGAGTCATCTCCTCGTTGGTCCGGCTGTCAACATTTGCACGTTGCTCGACCAGTAACTTTACGACGTCAAAGTGCCCCCAGGATGATGCGGAATGTATTGAAGTATAGTGTACTGCTTCTTGCGCATTTACGTCAGCGCCATGGTCTATCAAGAGCCGGGCGAGCTCAAAATATCCATTTCGTGACGCATAAAGTAGGGGAGTCCAACGTCTTGTCTCGCGTGCATTCACATCGGAGCCATGGTCTAGCAATAGCCCTGCGGTTTCAACGTGTCCATACCGCGACGCCACGTGTAATGGGGTGAAGCCTTCATCATTGGGGGAATTAATGTCCGAGCCTCGGTCTATAAGGAAGCGTGAAACATCAAGCTTCCCATTACGACATGCCACGTGCAGCGGGGTCTCTTGTTTCTCATTCCGGACATCGAGACTCGCGTCAGATTCAACCAACAGTTCCACAATGTCGCGATACCCATATCGTGCTGCCGCGTGTAGTGAAGTGTCGCCTTCAAGGTCTATGACATTCACCTTTGCGCCAGCATTCACGAGTAGTCGCGCAATCTCCAGTGAAGATTCCACCATGACGAGCTGTCCGCCCTGTGACACTCGGTGAAGTGGAACCCTATCCAGAATGTCACGAGAGTTAGGATCTGCACCACTTTTAAGGAGTAGCGATGCGACCTCTAGATGTCCCGTGACTGCCGCGGCATGTAACGGAGTCGTGTGAAATCCACCCCTGCTATTGACATCGCTTGAATGGGCGGTGATTAAGTGCTCCACCAGTCCACGGAAACCGCACAGAGACGCATAATAAAGTGGCACAGCCTCGGGCCGCGTCGGGTGTATCGTGGACATGGGCTTGGTCCGAGAATGGTCAATGTCATATAGCCAGACCCATGCCACGAAATGTGGCCGAGCAGGATCAAATAGACGCTCCATGACCTCCTGAATCTGTGACGATACGTCCCTAAACTGGGCATGCTCCACCCAGTATCGAGCCGCGTACAGGGCGAGGGGAAAGTGAGCAATTGTATCCCTGTCGATTTTGTCATCCAGTTGGAGGAGGACACTGAGACCAGCCTGTGCGAAGACGGCATGTGCAGGTTCAGGGAGAATGTGATAGTATGAAAGACGTTCTTCAGCCGCCGCCAGTCGCTCCGATGTCAAGTACTCTTTGACCGAAAAATGAGCAAATTGGACTATTTGGTGGCCTTCCCTATCGACGACGGTGATGAGACTAGAGCATGCCGACAATACCGCTTCTCCTGCATCCGCTGGCCGGAAATCTCTGTTAAAGTAAGGAGTCCCTGTCCCGTCGAACTGGACTGCAAAAATCTCCGCGAGCTCTTCGACGCGAAGTGGGCGAATCGATACCAACAGGCACTGGAACAGACGTTGCGCATATTTTTGTTTCTGTTTATCGATCCCCAACAACGCTCGCTTGTACGTTTCATCCAGACCCTCTGGCAGGTCCGCTAGCACACTCCGAATGCTGGCCGGAAAGCAGCGACACAGACAGTCAACCTGGCAGACCACCCAGCGGAACCTATGTGATGCCATGAGTACCAGATGTGAGCCATCATGACAACATCTTAGCTTACATGCCATTGGCATTCTTTGAGAGGGCGTCAACAACCAGATTCTGATCCTCCTCTCTCCATCTCCGCATATTCCGGTCTGAACGGACAACAGACTCAATATAGGCAGTTATGTCTTCTTTTTGCCCAATCTCGTCATGAACGGAAATTTGGAGAGTCGTCAACGGCTCGAGCACTAAACGGATATCCATCTCAGGGCGGCTAGTCACACATAGATGGACATTGGGAAGTTTCAAATCAACAAGTTCTTCGATCAGCATCAGGACCTCGTCGCGGGCAGACGGCCTCCCTGGGAAATTGGGACATTCATCGACAGCGTCAACAACGACATAAATCGGTCGTTGCCCCGGCTGTTTCAGCATGTCCGTCATACATTTTTTGAGCGTACTAATACTGGGCTTTTGAGTGCCGCGACTGTGGTCTGAATATATCCGGGAGAGGATATTATAATAGGAATCTGATCCGACGGAAAGCTGAGAAACGAGGGAGGAGAGCAGGCCATAGCAATCTTGCTTCTTGACATCCCGAAAATCAAAGTAATAGTAACCCAGGGTGGCCAAACCGGCTGCGCGCATTTTCTGGACGTCCTGGACAATTGCGGATCTAATCGGCACTATTAATGTTGTTGAACAAACCCATAAAGTCATAACATACAGAAGCGTGCTCTTCCCTGACCCCACTCCATGATCAACCAGTCATCAGCGTGAGGCACTCATGGGTAGTTCGAGAAACGTACGTTTACCATGAATCCACAATAACGAACCCCTCGATTTCCACTCCGTTAATGCCTTGCTTTCAAAGAACCATACAGCCGTTCCACTATGTCGTGATTTTGACACGAAGTTGTGGTTCGTTGATGGGTCAGGAGGGGAGAGCCAGTTATGAACATCTCTCTGCAGCTGGTCGCCTACAAGATACCATCATTGTTGGCAACTTAGCAACGGTGATACCTGTTGCGCGCGATGACACTTACCAAAGTTATCTGCAAGATCATGAACCAAACCCAATGTCTGTGCAGTAACTGACAGGCCCTCCACATTGGTCAATCGATCCAGTTTCTCAAGCGCAGCTTGTATCTTGTCTTTCCCCCACAACGACTTCACAAACTTCCCTGCGACACACTGAGCATGCGCAACGTATATATGACGGTAAACTTACAGACCCGCCCCTGCTTTATCTGCTTTGTAGTCAAGGCAAGCACCGAAAGTAATTCAACCATGATTTTGACGATGATATCGGTCATCATCGGAGTGGGCTGGATTGTCGTATACACCTCCAGCCGCCCAAGGAAACTCCCCAAGGATTCAAGGAGATTGAAGAGGGCGTCGTAGCTTGACGTAACCCTACTAGCAGCCTGGCATACTCATACTTCAGGGAACTGGTAAAGGGATGTATTCAACAGACGTACAGTGAGGAGGATATCAATCCCAACAAACAGAGCCTTTGCCGGTGGGAAGGGCACCTGATGAACAAGGTTAAAAGAGCCACCCGGTCGTATGTGTGGCTCACCAGGCTGACTGCCTCGCCTAAGATACCCGAGAATGCATGTATGACATTCACTGCCGGAGTGAGACAGTTTATCAAACTGCGATTTCCATTGCGATACTCCTCGAATGCCTTCTCTCGTTCTTGGAGCAGTTGGAGGATTGCCTCGGGAGAACTAGACTGCTCGAGTGCGGCAGAAAACGGATTCTTTGAGAGGTCGATGCCAGTTATCCTGGCGTAATTGGCCAACGCATCGGTGATCAATTGGATGTTGGAATCGGAGGTTGTTGAAGGTGTTGGTTGTTCAGTCGATGACATGAAGATCACTTATCGTTGACGATGTTTTGTTCAGAGGAGATGGAGTTGGGGAAGGGAGAACAAGGAGTCAGGGTAGGAATTGATAGGAGAACCGAGGATACAGACGGCGCAAGGCTGTGGAGACTCCCACGACGCAGACCAGCGTGACATATAAGCGCCATCATGGAAGGGATACAGAATATACGAGCTCTTCCACAATCCGACATCCGTCGCGTGTCGAACCACACCCAGCTCCCGAGCTGCCAGACGTCGAGACGGGAGAAGCCACAGTATGAGTATTACGTCATCACAGCTTTTTGCTGTCTCCCACCCATTTCTGTTGCATTCTGTTGCGCGGAAAACGAAGGCACCCATATCCATACCCACCAGGACCAAAGAGCCTTCCTCTGATCGGAAACCTACGTGATGTACCTTTCAAGTATCAATGGATAACATACGAAAGGTGGGGGCGGGAGACAGGTAAGTGCTTATTTGTTCTTATATCATCCATGCAGAACTTTGGGACGCTTTTAGTCGTCTTGGATTCCCAGAAAGCTGCCGCCGATCTTCTCGATAAGCGATCATCGATCATCGATCTATTCTGATAGGTACGGTTGCATATCTGGCAGTCTCAGCCCCACTCGCAGCCGACGATCACATAACCTATCAGACCCCAATTTAAGGCCATAACCGAATTGTGAGAAGAGCTCCGATAGCGACATCGAGTTCGTTTCCACTTACGTCTGTAGACTTGATGCAGGGGATTGGGTAGTCCCATTCTTCCCGTGTGGTAACAAGTGGAGGAAGTGGCACAAAGCGTTCCTCGCTCACATGCATAATGCAGCCAACCGTGGCCCGTCAATATCACCTATTCGAGTTGAAAACTGCTCGACGACTCTTGCAGAGTTATTCGATACTCCCCAAGATCTCATGAAGCATATTCGTCAGTGCGTCAAGGTGCACTCTTGGTCCGCGCTTCACGTTAAACAATCCATTTCAGCTTATCAGTCGCGTACGGAATTGATACAGCCCCGTGGGATGATCCAAATATCGCCCTTGCCGAGGCAGCTCTTCAGGGCATAGCGGTCACCCAGACAAAAGGTCGCATCTTCAACATAATACCTTTCCGTAATAGGAAGTCAATTTCGTCCCAATCGTTACCAGTGACCTTGAGCTTCTGGCACAGTCATCTACTTGCTGTGGTGGTTCCCAAGTGCTGGATTAAGGAGGAGGCTGAGAGGTGGAGGCACAATATAGAACGATGTCATGATGGACTATATGAGACTGTTAAGAGGAAGTTGGTGCGCTTTGTGTTTGACCTGCATCCCTGGTTCGAGTGTTTCTCAAGGTGGACCAGGACGAAGACGAGGCTGTGCCTTCAATCGCCGCAACGATGATCACAGAACTTTCCGAGGACTCAACCGAAGAAGAAAGACTCATGGCGAAAGCCTTACCCGGAACCATGTACCTTAGTATTATATTTCATTGGAAACGTTGATTATTATCTTAATCTCCCTGGCTCATTTAGTTGGTATCGACAGTGTATGCCTGGTCCATTTCGGAGGCGAATTTGATTGACTTCCACATTTTCCCTTTAGACGTCGACTGCCCTCCAATCGTTCATCCTTGCGATGGTCCTGTACCCGAAAACACAAAAGCGTGCTCAAGAAGAGATCGATTCGATTTTGGGCCACGGCCACTTTCCCCATTTCGGGGATGCAGACGCCTTGCCCTACCTAAAAGCGGTGCTACATGAGCTGCTGCGGTGGGCCTGTCCGGCTCCATTAGGTCAGAGAGAACCACGTCATTTATACCTCGCAATTCGCTCATATGCCGTTGACGGCTATTGTGTTAGGCTTCCCTCACCGCGTAACAGAAGACAACATCTACAATGGCTACTTCATCCCTACTGGGTCACTGGTTTTCGCGAACATATGGTATGCCCAAAGTTCCTCCTCACCCCTTATAAGAGCCTCCCATGATGTGTAATGTGTATCTGGTAATTAAGGGCGATCCTGCATGATCCCGCAATGTACCCAGAGCCATTGGAGTTCAAGCCCGAGCGCTTCCTGGATCCCGTGACATCAGCGCTACCGCCCTCGGAGCTCATGTTCGGGTTCGGCCGTCGTATCTGCCCAGGTCGTTTCTTCGCACGCGACATGTTATGGTTGGCGATGGCGAACATGCTCGCGACGTTCGAGTTCCTTCCCGCGACGGATGCCGATGGGCATCCCGCACCACCTGCGCAGGAGTTCACGTCCTTCTTCAATTCGTGAGTTCTTTTAGTTTGATTTTTCATTTCTGGGCCTACTGGACCCGTGGATATTGGCCTTTCTTTCATAACTGATTGGCTTGATGGCGGTTCTGTCGCGTGTGTTATTGTAATAGGGGTCCGATTCCATTCAAATGCACAATCAAACCGAGGATTCCGAACGCGAAGGAATCGTTGCTTACGGCTCTTCAAGACTGACCATGATTGCCTTATGATTTTTTCTGTCGGCCTGCATTGGGGTCGTTTGCAGGTATTCGAGAGTTTGTTCTTGCGTGTTGCAAGAAGAGCACATTTTTGTTCGGGCACGTCCAGCGTGACGTCCC
>QFEZ01002387.1:0-21016 GCA_003316425.1 Russula lepida
CACGTCCAAGTACGGTGTCTGCACATGTGCTGGTGTGCTTGTGAATTTCGTCACGTGTTTGCTTGCCCTTAAGGCAAGGTTCACAAGGATTTGGGGATGTGCTCGAGCTAGATATGCTCATGCCATTGACGAGGCCTTTGTGTGCCATTTGTAGGACAGCATTGGTGTGAAGATGTCCAAGTCTTCGGTGCCAGGTGCTCAGGTCAGCAGTTGCAATTTTGCTCCATGTTGCTAATGCATGTTCGCTGGTTGGGTTTAGGTCGTCTCCTTCTGCAGGGAAGCACTGGGCAATGGCAGCATGGGCTGAGCCTTGTGTTTGGGTGCGTGCATCCATGATGTAAATGTCATCAAGTAGGTGCCCTTCGCAGATTAGTGTGCCTTGCTGATTGTAGATGTGGCAGTCCGATTTGGTGAAATGGACATCAGCGCCAGCACATGCAAGCTGCGATACAGAGAGGAGATTCCCATGGAGCTCTGGAACATAGAGTACATCCTGGAGTATGGTGCAGTTCCGGGAGCCATTTGCCTTCATTTGGACTGCTATGCGACCAGTGCCAGTACCAAGAATCATGCTGTTGTCACTGAGTGAGACTCTAGTGGGTCAAGGGAGTGACGTGAATTGGAGGAACCATCTGCAGTTGGAACACATGGTGTGTGATGCACCTGAGTCTATGATCCACTTATTTTGCAGGCTCTGGCTATCTGCATATTGCGATGATGTGCAGTGCACATGTTCATCTGTGAGGCTGTTGACTTCACGAGCTTGGAACAACTGGACAACATTATCATTGGTGGATGTGTTAGTGGTGGCGACCTTTGCTGTGCTTATTGGCTGTGGTTTGGCATTCAGCGAGGGTGTATTGCCTGTGGTCTTCCCTTTCTCCTCCAAGTCTCTCTTTTGCTTGCAACATTCTACAGCTTCATGTCCCAGTTTGTGACAGTAGGAGCATTTTTTCTTCTTTCTGTCATCTGATTTGTCCTTAGCTTTCCACTTTTTTTCTGTCTTGGCATAGAATGCTGTGGCATTTTCACCTGATTCACAGATGTGTCGCTGTTCATCCAGGAGGATTTGGGACTTTATGTGATCGGCAGTTAGGCTGGCGGTGTCGGTAGTGGATAGGACAATCTTTAGGGTTGAGAGCAATGTAGGGAGTGATGATATGATTGTAAATGCTATCAATTTGTCATCAAGTGTGAGTCCAAGTGAGGTAACTGAGCGTGCTGCACATATAAGGGAATTGATCTGGGGTTCGAGTGGGTCTGTTTCAGAGAATGTGGTCTGGAAGACTTCGTCAATTAGGTGGATTATACGTTGCTCGCCTTTGCCTTCATAGCGGAGTGACAGTTTGTCCCAGCAGCTCTTAGCAGAGGTGGCATCTAGTACAGTGCTTAGCGGCTCATCTTTCAGTGTGAGTGAGATTTGCGCGCGTGCTTCACGGTCTTTGCGACTCCACTGTGCGAAACTGTCAGGGGATGTGGATTGGTCAGGTTTGGTAGAGGTTCCATCCACGATGTCCCAGAGGTCTCTCAGTTCGAGGACCATCATTGTATGGAATTTCCAGAATGTGTAGTTGGCACCATCGTCTTCTAGGAACAGGATGTCGAAGAGATGTGTTCTGACTTTGGTGTCAGATCCTGTATCTCCAGCAGGGGGAGTCATGCTGGGAGCACTGCTTTGGTTTGCAGGCATGCTACTGGATGTGTTGGTGCTCATGCTTGGATTCTGGTTTCTCGTTGGACACTTGTGGGGTTCTTAGAGACAGCCAGGTCTCATAATCTATTGGAGTGAAACTCAGTCGGTTGGGTAGAACAACTGAGGGTCTCTAGCTGACGTATAGTAAAGTATATAGGTTGAAAAGGAATGACAGTAGGAATGTACAATCGCGTCTGATGTCTAATAAATGTGAACTAAAGTAGTGTGATTCGTACCGTGCCGCATGGCTGAACCGCTTACTAATCTGGGGTCCTCACCGAACCCCCTCCAACATGTGATTGTTACAGAAAATGCCCGGTAACATGTACAAAGAACAAAGAACAAAGTATGAAGGTGAGAAAGGGAAAGTATAAGCCAGAGGAGCAGTGTCAAGGGAATTCCAACTGCACAGATGCGTGTAATCCATTGTATGAGTGGTGTAATACAATGTTAGTCCAATAGCTTCTTGCACTCTGAGTCGCCTAGCATACAACCTCCCTGTAAAAGATAAAGGTAAGGATCATTCTAAATGATTCGAGTTGTCACGCCGTCTGAGAAATAAGCTCCTCTGCTCGTCTATCCCTTGG
Organism: Russula lepida; assembly: GCA_003316425.1. Lineage (NCBI taxonomy): Eukaryota > Fungi > Basidiomycota > Agaricomycetes > Russulales > Russulaceae > Russula > Russula lepida. The sequence goes on from QFEZ01002387.1 coordinate 2,281, forward strand.
ACTGATTGAGCATGGGAACGGGTTCGGACGACTGGAAAATAATAACGATTAGCCCTCTTTGTTCCGACGGAAAACATTCAACACACCTCACGAGACTACCAGAGTAGGAGAAATCAAATGGCGCACCCTCAGCGTCACATCGCATTTCAATACGGAAAACCGAGAGCACAGTCGCTGCCACAATAAACAACGTCGCATCAACGTAATGCCTTCCGGGGCAGACACGCTTTCCGAATCCAAACACCGATTTCAGTGTGTCATCATCCCGCAATGTCCCATCCGGATTGAGAAATCGCTCAGGACGGAAGACCTCTGGTTCTGGATATACATCCGGGTCGTGTGTGATTGCCCTGCGAAGCGAACGATGGGACGACGCCACAAAGACAATCTGAACATATCTTACCAGATATTTCCGATCAACCAAGCACCTAGCAATCAAATATCCATCAGCAAGACTTATCGAAGGACTCGTGGAGTGATATTTCTCGCACCCTTCGGTATGAACAGTCCCTCGTACACCCGATCCTCCGTGGCTGCGTGAGGTACATCTGTAAAGAGTATACATGAGTATATGTATAGACACCACGTCGGGAGAACTAATATGCAATATGACGCACGGAGAGGGGTAGCAGGTCTCCACCTCAATACCTCCCTGCATAAAGCATCAACGAACGGTAATCTTGAACGATCTTCGAACGTCGGAAAACGCTGCCGTCCCGTAACAACATCGATTTCATCATGCGCTTTCTTCTGCACCTCGGGATGAAGCAAAACAGCGAGGAAAAGTGACATTATTGCAGAAACCATCTATAAAATGAAGTTATTAGACTTGTCGGGTCCCTTGCGGACCATTCTTCATGACGTACGCTGTCAGTCCCGACTGAAAAGGATTCATTCTAATAGTACCAGATAAGCCGTGATGAGATTCTATCAGACAGACCTGTATACATGGTTCCCAAGGTTTCTGCAATCGCTCTCTCATAGCCTTCGCGTTCAGAGCTACTAAGTTTCTCTGCCTCTAGGAGACTGTCCAACGCAATAGATCTCCGTGCAGTCCCATTCAGCTACATGCCGCATAGTAAGCCCTTGAACATACCAGACATGCAAGTTGCTGCTTACCATGCTTTCCCTAACGAATTTCATTGGGTCATTCATGACTTCTTCCGCCAGAGCATGGCCAATGCGCGCAAGTGGCCAGTAACTGATCCACGGTATCCATTCCGGGATATGCCGTACTGAATGGAATATCCGTAAGGCGGTTGTACTCGGAGTACTCCTGATAGAGTAAGGTTCTAAGTTACTTACGGAAAGGAAATTCATTGACCAGCAAGGAGCCCGGTAAAGACGCCCTAGTCCCAATGTCTGACAACTTCTTGGCAGCATCTATCGTTTTGTCATGATGCCCTTTGGCCTCGTAACCGTATGTCATGGCAAGCAACTGTTCGCTTTGGAAACTGAGAAAATGATATGTATGGTTGAGAAACGTAATACGAACAAAAAGGGAAGAAAAAAAGACCGACAGCTCAATGTGCGTTATCCATTCCCGCGGGCCTTGCAACAGGCGAGTAATGAGAACACGAGCCTTGGTCTCTTGGATGGCACAGTACGCTGCCAGGGACCCAGGACGGAAACTCCGTTCGACGATCTTGCGCCGAAAACGCCATTGCTCGCCATATCTCGCCAGCAACACACTCCACTGTACATCCATCCTAGAACCGTATCAGTGAAAGCGTGGAAATTGCCGAAGTTATGCGCATACATCTCGAAGAACGGAATCACGGGGCGATCAGAGTAGACATTCCCACGCTTTCCCAACAGATCTGTGGTTGCCTTGGTGGAACCCAGTATGACGACGACCCGTCCAAGAACATGGAAGGACATGACGTCCCCTACGAACCCTGAGCATCACGGACATTCGAAGAAGACGCAACACATACCATACTTCTTCGCGAGGTGGGTGTACGTGAGCCAGGAAGATTCCATTGGGATATCAAGCAGATTGCCGATGAGAGGTAAAGGTCGGGGGCCAGGGGGATAGGGTAACCCCCTTCTCCTTCGATAATAATCGCGAAATGCACGGAGAGTAAGGACGAAGGACAGGAGGAGAAAAACTATGGATATCATGGGACCAGCCGTCATGAAGCGGATCATGGCCACGTTAAGATGGCAGGGGGAATCTTGGTTGAACACATTTCACGTCAGTTATATCCCCCACGATAAATTGCAAGGGGAGATCGTTGACGTGGATACAGTCGCTCATTCGGTTACTGTACTGCAGAAGACAGGTGCTATGTGGGGGAATGAGGTACGTGCCCCCAACTGCTTCTTGCTCGCATCCGCGGATCGAAGGAGGAAGAAGAAGTAACCGAACTTACGGTATCGGTGTTTATAAAGAAAGTGTTTAGTAATGACAGAGATATCGACCTCCTCGCGGACGAACACGAAAGTCAATCTTGAAGTCAATCGAACCAAGCACTGAAATTCAAGTTATTGTGTGAGCTATACAATGTGGTCTGAAATATCTGATTGACCGGTGTGTAAACAAAATACAAAACCTAGCGGTCCCGATAATACCCGACCTTAGGCCCAGAAAGTTGGGTTCCGAGGCAACTTTTTAGCAGCGGCGCAAAATGCCCGAGTAATTCATGTCAGTTAGAACGATCCGCGTCTACTTAGGCCAGAATGCATGATTCGGCGGCGTGGAGCCGTTTCAGTGATCTTGTCACCTAGGGGATAGATCTATTCATAAACTAGGATGTTGTACTGGAGATATTAGATGTAACGTACGGGTCCTACCTGTGGGTCCGAGGTCTATCGACTACCGTGCATGACCATATCATTTTTAGTGTTTACAGAGAGAAAATGAGGGTGAACCGACCGGAGATCCCTAGTACCGGACCACCGGTCAGTTCCTTCGTTTTTGTCTAAGCGATAGCATTAGTAAATTGTGCAAAACTTTTTTGACCTTTTCACTTGCGCAAGTAAAAAAGTAAAAATTAAAAAAAAGGTAAACATTGACCATGCTGATGTAAGCACAAAATGAGCCCAATTTGGGTACTTTTATAACTTTTTTGGCTTTTATACTTTTTTTTGACAATATTAACTTATTACGTAAATCTAGTTTGCTTTGGCACTTTCGGTACTTTCCGACCTTTTTTGCTTGTACACGATTTTCATGGCAACTGGCCTGAGTTGCTGGATCCATCATGCAGAAATTGAGCCGCACTCCTTTCTAAAGTCGGTTAAGGCGTGGGCCGATCAAGTCCGAGGGGGTCGTAAACGGGGTGAGCGGCCCCGGTCAGTACTATGCGGCGTGAGTCCCAAGCGAGATAAAGAGTGTCGATGTAAAGTGATGAGAGGGGCACACGGGGAGTTTCGAGAACAGAGGGGCTGGATGACATTTACGCTGAGCGCACACTACGCTTTTAACTAGTTACAGGCCTGTTGTTCTAGTAATGGGTAAAGTACCAGTAATCGTAAGTCCGATATGAAGTAAAGTAACACGTGAAGCGAGGTAGTAATAGGTATGTAACTAAACACGAGCGCGCGAGGGTAATCAAGTGAGTCAGAGCCGTCGCGTTTGCTATGGCAAGTTGGTCATATGTCCTGGAGTGAATATCATATCATATAGTATGAAATAACGAGTGGAGTCGGTAGAAAGATGGATAGGAGTGAAATGTGAGTGGTGATAGTAGGACACGGAGCGGATAAATAGCAAGTGTCTGTGAGTGTCTGTGATATGAGCACGGGGGGGGATAGCATCAGGAAAAACGTCTTTTGCTAACGAGGGTTAGCGAGGTCTAGCGAGGGCTAGCGAGGGCTAGCGAGGTCTAGCGAGGTCTAGAAAGTGCTAGCGAGAGTAGGCTATCATGCTTATTGACAGTTAGCCCTCGCTAACAAAAGACATTTTTCCTGATGACTATGGCATCGTAAGTGAGCACGAGGCCCACGAGGGGTGGAAAAAATTGTTTTGGAGACACAAACAATAGGTGAATCCGAGAGATCGAGGGCACATCTGTGTCCGCGGGTTCTGCTGAGCAGCGTCCTCGCGATCCGATGTTCGCAAACTTCAATTCGACCCGGCGATGAGCAGCACAATCTGTGATACGTCACTTTGTGTGTGTAGCAAAGTACTTCTTTGGTAAAGATCGATGCATGAGTCAAGACACACGGCCTGAATCGGTGACTACAAGTTCTTCTGCCCTTCTGTCCCTTGGGACAATAGAGAACTGGCAAGAGGCACAGTTCATCAAGTCGGCGGGGTGGGGACGGTCAGATTCCGGCGTCACCGTCGATGAAGGACGTTGAGATGCAATTTTTTATCGCTACTCAATAAATTTAGTTTTTACCTTTACCGTAAAAAATCCAACCCACTCTCTAGCCACCTCTCGAGATACTTCGATATATACTTAGATATATCCGCTGTCTGCACCGCTTCCTCACTGAAGCTGGCATCCGGCTCTTCAAAATTCACCATCTCAAAGTCAAACATAACCATATGCAAGTCATCACAGTCTACCTCAAGAGCTAGCAGGCATTCCTGTGTCTCGCAGAACCGCGTCCCTGATACCGATTGCAATACATGCTGTTGCGGCCGCAAAATGACATTCCGAGGCTGCATATCTTGCTGCTTCACGCCACACGCGAAGATGTCAAAGGCCAGACTGAGCGCAGCATCGATGATAGCGCCCTTATGCTTGGCGCATACTTTCTCTGTAACATCCGGAGGCACAATGGCGCGCAGGTCCCTGCCCGGCACTTCCTCGAGGAGAATGATATACACCGTCCTGCCCTGCTGGGCAGGAACTTCCGCGGCGAAGTATCCGTAGAACCGCGGCACCTTCGTTCTCTGAAGAGGGCCGAGCCGCTGATATGCCTCCACCTCCACACGAGACGGCAAGATCACGCAGGACTGACGAAGGGGTCATCCCACTGAGTCTCGTTATCGTCAAAGAACACGGGGTCATATATCTTCGCCACAAGCTGCGGGGGAGAATACGGTGTGTGTCGTAGTCATCGTCATCGTCATCACCCCTTCATGCGAGCTGCTGCCCTGGACATGGGCTGTCCAGATATGGGGGACACGGCACATGCTGGAGTCAAATCGCTTTTCGAGGGTAATGGACACGGCAGGCGGAGTGGAGGGGAGAGCGACGCGCTCGGTGATCGAGTTGTTGTAGCGGTTCACTGAGCTGGGTGGGGATGGGCGGTAAGTGTTGGTAGGCGGGGCGGGCAGTTGCCAGGCGTAGAGGTCGAGGGCCGTTCCTTGGTAACATGTCTCTTCGAGGGTGGACATCAGCTCACACAAGCTGAAGTCCAGTGCTGAAGGCAAGGGGAGTGAGTCTTCATGTCAGTTTGCATGTTTTGCACGCGCATTAAAAGGCTTGCCGAATTATGTAATCCCAATTACAGCACCAACGCGTCGCGCGCCCGCGGCTGGTGCTTTGTCGCCAGGATCATGCCATTTGCGGGCCTCCATAAACCTTTTTTCCCGCAGTTTTTCTTGCTGCCATACAGTACTTTTCGAGATTCGGCTTCGCTCTCCGCTAAATTCGTCGCCAGAGACTAACCAGTATTATTGTGAGTTTGAGCTCCGCAATACCATCACGCAAAAGCGTATTACGGTATCACGTCTTTTAGAGACAACTAGCTCTATACCAGGATTCTTGCACAACATTTGCTCCCTATCAGTGTGATCACGGTTTCTCTTATGCCAGCGCTTGATCTTCTAGTTCCTGTATACTCTCTCGCTGCATTGTTGGCTATTCATGACCATCAAAGGCGAAGAGGACTTCTCTGACTCCCTGGGCCATGATGGATTTCTTTAATCGGCATTTTCGTTAATGTCCCAGAAAAGTTCTCATGGCTGGCTTACTCTGAGATTTCAAAGTAGCACTGTATGAATCGCTGTCAGGTTGAATTGAGTCTGATAAGGCTCACCAGCCTGAGGTGGGAATATCAATGGCTCTATGCCACTTGCAAAATACTCCGAGTTTTGGCGCCAGGCAGGCCGAGATGACGCTACAGGCAGGGTATATAAGCATGACCTCAGTTGTTCTCTCTACGTGACAGTCTGTTATATTCAGACAATTGGGCCCCAGGCAGTACACAGAAGGAGATACATCAAATTTCGCTCATAGGAGAGGACTGGTCGTTGTTCATTCGTTCTACTGTACATCTGGCTTTCTGCAAGAACTACGACATACTGTACAAGACATCCACGTTTAACTTCAAGCTACAACCACACCATTAGTGCGTGAGGTTATGGGACTGAGACCGCTCACCATTGGGACCCATGACACCGGCCTTCCTCATGCCATAGATCAATGCAGCGATCAGGAGCTGTTTGTGGGTCAGCGGGTTGCCAGAAGAGAATAAGTACTTGACGGGGTTTGTGAGGTCATTATATGCCGTATTCCCCGGGCCGGGGGTGAAATCGAGCACAATCATACTCTGATAGTTGCACACAACGACGAGGCCGCACTGCGTGCTGTACTTGCTTGCCTGCTTCGAGATTATGCCCGCATTGTCCACCAGCGCCGTCTGCACGCCGTGCGGTATGCTATCGATGACCTGCTGTGCAGTGCGATGCGGTGTGACAAGTGCCTTATCAATCCAATCGCTGTCCCTCAGCGAGTTACTTTTTTTTCAAAATAAAAAATAAAAATAATGCTACATTCTCAGACAAGCAGAAAAAAAAAACTTGTGAACACCTACGCTCGCTTGTACTCGAGGATCAAGACAGTCCTGTTTCCGACGACAAACTTGATGTCTGGCCTGGAGGTGCCGCTGGTGGACTGCCCGACGCAGAAAAATTGGGCGACGGGAATGTTGAGGCGGGGCAGGAGACCCTTCTCGATGATGAGATTAACGTCGTGGACGAGGTAAAGCGCCCCAGCGCGCTCGATGTCGCCCTCGGTGGCGAGGTTGTGGCTAGACTCCGTTTCGACGGTGTTGAGCTGGACCTGCAGCGCTTGTTGAAGAGCTGGGGACTGCAGGCAATGCTGAAAGGTGTTTGCGGCGAAGGCGATGATGGTCTTTGGGGGGCGGGCGATACTGGTGGAGTGCCCGCTGGAGCTGACGGTCTGGTAGGGACCAGCAGCTGCACCACGGACTTGTGGGAGATGTTGGGCGATGGACTGGGCTCCGGTTGGCATTGTGTGTGTATGTGTCTGAGTGGGAGAGGACAGCAGCAAGATGATATGAGGTCACACGCTTGTAGTAGCGCTGATATTAGAGATACTGTGGTGTAATGCTGCCGAGTGTGTCAGCCGAGGGTCCGGTGAAATAAGGTTACCTGACGCGCCCCGACACCTGACATTCGAAAACGAGTAAGACCTATAGAAAAGAGTGATGACGCCGCCCAGGTTGGCTCATCCGTCTAGCTCGTCATCAGCTAGCTGAGTCCAAGATAAGGGAGATCGAAGCTAAAACGCCGTGAAGCCCGTACGAACGCGCAGCCACACAGCCAACCTTATAGTAGCGCTAATTAATAGATAATCTCTACTGGAACGCAGTGAATCGTTTAATTTACCTTATTGCTCTTCTATCTATGGCTCTAGATTAATGGAAACACCTAGGCGCCTGTGGAAGGAAGTAATTGCCTCCTTCGGGCCGGGCGTCATTTGTAACTATTTGGAATTACCAACGTGGCGAAACATGATCCAAGGACTATTATAGTAACTTTGATCATTCTTCCATCCTTTCTCGCGATCCGCGGGGATGATTGTGACCACGCATCATGAGGGTACTAGACGTGCATCAAGCGTCTTTGTCTTTTGAGTCCGAGTCTACACTACGGAATCGATCGCCGCAAGTGATCAAACGATGATATAACTGTCCTGAAAGGTGATTACCAAAAGTCTTTTCTATGCCATCCCAACGTGGCCATTATGCCTATCGCACCCTTGCTAGCTTTTCTCCTTGTCCTATCCTTTGTCCTTGCTCTCCAAGCCTTTTGCGACTATCGAAGGAGAGAAGGGTTACCCTATCCTCCAGGCCCGCGACCTTTACCTATCATCGGAAATCTGCTCGATATTCCAGCAAAATTCTCCTGGCTCTCGTACACTCGACTTGCGAAGAGATATGGTATGTCTTACTCTTTTTCCAAGGTCCATTATGCAGTGATCTCGTAGGCGACGTCATGTCTTTCCACGTTCTCGGACGCGTCGTCATCATATTGGGTTCCACCAAGGCTACCAAAGAGCTGCTTGAGAAGCACGGGCACATCTACTCTGATCGCCCCATAATCCCATTTTTCGAGATGTAGGTCCTCGAATTCGTCAAATCCACTGTTTCTGCTGATACGGCTCAGGATGGATGTTCAATGGAGTCTATTACTAACGAGATATGGTGAGCCCTGGAGAGTTCGGCGCAAGATTGCCGAACGGAGCTTTCGCCTCGCGTCCTTGGCAGCGTACCGTGCGCTGCAAGAGACGAGAGCTCGTGGTCTCGCCACACGTCTATGGCAAACTCCGCAGGAATGGACAGGACACATTGAGCTGTCAGGACTATCCATCTTTGTTCATATTTCTCTCCTCAATCACGTTGTATCATTTCCCCAAGTTTTCAAAGCGAACAACTGCTTTCCATGACATACGATTATGAGGCCAAAGGACATCATGACAGAACGATAGACGCTGCCAAGAAGTTGTCCGATCTTGGGACTAGGGCATTTCTACCTGGTTCACTGCTGGTCAATGAGTTTCCTTTCTGTACGTGTTACCTTTCTATGTAGTACAATCGCCTTACGGAAGTCTTCTGCAGTACGGCACATTCCGGAATGGATACCTTTGGCCAGCTATTGGCCACTTGCCCGTATTGGCCATGCTCTGGCGGAAGAAGTGATGAATGACCCAATGCAATTTGTCAGGGAAAGCATGGTAATCAACATCTTTGTGCATCGTGTGCTCAAGGGCTTACGATACGGCATGTAGTTGAATGGCACAGCCAGGCGCTCCATGGCGCTCGACAATCTTATAGAGGCAGAGAAACCTGGTGGCTCCTGTCGTGAAGGATGCGAGAGAGCGATTACGGAGACCTTGGGAACAATGTATACCGGTCCGTCATCACTTCGCTATCAATGTCTAATCCTGGAATGTCTGGTGCTAACAAACTGAACTTTTCACAGTCGGGACTGAAAGCGTGTGTCATAATGAATGGTCTGCGAGAGTTTCCACATGTATAAAGAATATGCCGTCTCTATAGATGGTATCGTCTCTAATGACGCTTTTCCTCGCTGTTTTGCTACATCCTGAGGTTCAAAAGAAAGCGCAGGATCAAATCGATGCTGTTACGGGACGCGAGCGATTTCCAACCTTTGAGGACCGTCCAAGTTTACCTTTTATTGATGCATTATGCAAGGAAGTATTGAGGTGGAGACCTGCTGCCCCTCTCCGTGCGTTATGTCAGTAGTCCTCGTGGCAAGGTGCTTACATACATACTAGATGTACCCCATGCAGCGATGGAAGATGGCGTGTACAAGGGGTTCTTCATTCCGAAAGGTGGGAGATGTCATAGTACAAGCCCTTAGAAATGTTTGCTCATGGATATTTGAGTAGGTTCTTGGTTGATCGGCAATATCTGGTGAGGTGTTTTTGAGGTAATATTTGTGACGTCCTCTCATCGTTCGAAGGGCGATCACACATGATCCGGATGTGTATCCGGAGCCCGAGGCTTTTAATCCTGAGCGGTTTCTCAACCCGAATGGGACATTGCGTGATGATGCTACGCTGTTATCGGTGTTTGGGTTTGGGAAGCGTGCCTGCCCTGGGAGGCACTTTGTTGACGCGACATTGTTTATTGTGGCCGCGACCGTGCTGTCGGTTTTACGTGTTGAAAAACCGCATGGATCTGAGGATGTACCATTTAATTACACGTATTCGGGTGGCCTCGTGAGGTGAGTTGGAGGGTATCCGTTGGAGGCCTGGAGGACTAATTGTCATTATCTTTGTCCAGTCATCCGAACCCGTTCCCTTGCTCTATCAGCCCTAGGGATAAACAAGCAGAGGAGCTTATTATTCGCAGACAGTGTGATATCTCGAATCATTTAGGGTGAAATTCTCATCCTTGATCTTCTACAAGGGGTGTATGCTACTGTAGGTGCTTCTGAGTGGAGCCCTTCATGTTCAGTCCTTGCCAGCATTCCCAGATAGTCTCCTATTTTCATTTCCCTTCCATATACCTGTAGGAAAAACGCGACGCGCGTGCGGGAAACGAATGATGTGACCCATATGAGCGTGCAGCCACACAGCCCACCTTAGAGTAGCGCCAATTAATAGATAACCGGTGCTTGCCATAATGTGGTGGTGCAAGATAGAGCCTTGAACCCCGAACCCCTCTAAGTTATGAATTGTGTGCCAGTGCGCGTCTGCGCTAGAAATCGTGATTACATAATGAGATAAGCCTTTTAATGGGTGCGTGCGAAAGATCCGGCGAACGCGAACATGCGAACCGATGCCCACCCTCGAGGAGACATATCATCCAGGAGCAGCCCTCAACCTCTACGCCTGGAACCCCCCCGCCCCACCTACCAGCACATCCCGTACGTACAATGATGGTCCGCCCATCCCCACCCAGCTCAGCGTGCGCTACAATAAATCGATCGCCGAACATGTCACTCTCCCCTCCACTCCACCAGCCGTGTCCATCGCCCTCGAAAATCGATTGGACTCTAGCACGAGCCGCGTCCCCCACGTCTGGACCGCCCACGTCCAAGGCAGCAGCTCGCATGTAGGAGCGACGACGGCATACACCACATACCCGCCGTCACTAGTAGCGAAGATATACGACCCTGTATTCTTTGACGACGACGACACCCAGTGGGATGACCCCTTCTACCTGCGTGACCTCACCATCTCGTGTGAGGTGGAGGCATATCGGCGGCTCGGGCCCCTTCAGGGAACGAAGGTGCCGCGGTTCTACGGACACTTCGCCGCGGAAGTTCCCGCCCAGCAGGGCAGGACGGTGTACATCATTCTCCTCGAAGAAGTGCCGGGCAGGGACCTGCGCACCATTGTGCCTCCGGATGTCACAGAGAAAGTATGCGCCAAGCATAAGGATGCTATCATCGACACCGCACTCTGTCTGTTCTTTGACATCCTCGCGTGCGGCGTCAACCAACAAGACATGCAGCCCCGGAACGTCATTTTGCGGCCACAAAAGCATGTGTCGCTATCGGTATCAGGGACGCGGTTCTGCGAGACAAAGGAATGCCTGCTAGTTCATGGGGTAGACTGCGGTGACTTGCATATGGTTATGGTTGACTTTGAGATGGTGGATTTCGAAAAGCCGGATACCAGCCTCAGCGAGCAAGCGGTGCAGAGGACGCATGTAGAGAAGGTAAAACCGATGTATATGGAGAGGTGGCTAGAGAGTGCGATGGTTTGAAATTGTGTGTATTCCGCTATTGTAAAGTGTTTTTAAAGGTGAAAACTAAATCTACCGAGGGGTATAAGGGTACATATAATATCGCATCTCAATGGTCCTTCACTAACGGTTACGCAGGGATCTGGTCGTCTCTGCACGCCACCAACATGAGGAAATGCGCGTTGCTGCTTATTTGCCGTACCTCAAGAGCTCCCGGTCATTCCTCTCAGAGGTCACTCCTCTTCATCTTAACCAGCGTACTGTGCCGCCTCCAAGGAAGAAGTCGTCGAAGAAGGTGGACACTCCTGACATTGCAGGGAACTTAATCCTGGACATTGTTCTTTCGCTCTACATCTCGCTTTCTGCATAAACTACAACATTGTCTACAAGACATTCACATTAAACTCCAAGCTACATTACAACCACACCATTAGTGCCTGAGGTTAGTATGGGACTGAATTGCTCACCATTGGAACCTATGATACCGGCCTTCCTCATGCCATAGATCAATGAAGCGATTAGGAGGTAAAGCGCCCCAACCCGCTTGATGTCGCTCTCGGTGTCGAGCCTGTGGTTGGACTCCGTTTTGAAGGTGTTGAGCTGGACGACCTGCTGCGCATCCTTGAGAACCGGGAACTTCAGGCAGCGCTGAAAGGTGTCAGAGGCGAAGGCGATGATGGTCCTTGGAACGCGGGCAAGGCTGGTGGAATACCCGCTCGAGCTGACTTCATAATAGTCGCCAGGAGCTGAAGCAATGACTTGTGGGAGACGTTCGGTGATGGACAGGGCTCCGGTTAGCATTTTGGGGGTGAGTGTCTGAGTGGACATGTGGACGAGGATATAGCAAGATGAGACAAAGTTACGCTCAGTCGATAGATATATATATGCGCCCACTGCCAATCAGCGTAGATAGTAGTGCAGTGCCGCCGAGTGTGTCAGCCGAGCATCAACCCGGCAAAACCAGGTTGCCTGACACGCCCAGACGCAAAACGACTTAAGAGAGACGGACCTTGGAATGGAGAAAAGAAGGTGATCAAGCTACAACTGAAGTTACGAGTTACGAGATCATCATGATCATGATATCAGCGCTGGCAACCCATGTCATGAGTTGGCGCCTTCTCTCACGCCGAGTCCAACCACTACATGGGTGACCTCCATCCTAAGTCCCTGATATGTACAAGTGTGCAATGGATGTGATATTCACGTTGAACAGCGAAAATTAACCCAGGGTGGTATGTCACTCCCACGAAAACATGCGGGGCAAGGTGTTGGAAATATATTGCCCAAACAGGCAATTAGTTGGTGTTGCGGGGGTCTTTCCAGACTTCCACATCCAAACTTCCCCTCTTCTCAGCATCATCATTCGACTTCCTACTTTGACGGCAACATCTCTTTATCCTGGCTCAAACTTTGTCAACACCGGTGCTCGGCAAGCAATCTCGTCACTTTCTCGTGCCGCCGACAACCTGAAGTCCACCAACCTCCCATGGTTAAAGGAACTTCACTCTAAGATTTGGAATTGAAACTGCCTTAAACTGCTGTTTTTTCGAAAGTTAGAGGTCACTCAAGCGCATTATGCTGCGCTGCAAATTTGCAAAAGGACCTGAACGAGCTATGCTCGGATCGTGACTCGCCAGCTTACAATGGCAACAAGCCTGACGTCCTAAGTGTCAAGCTCAAGCTCAATCTCCTTCGGTCGCTCCCACCAGCAGAGCTCCGAAGTTTCTGCAGCCTCCTTCACTTCAGAATTGCACGCAAGCTCGGTACACTTATCTCAAAGAGCAAGGGGTGGCGCATTGCGAGCTACGCCTTCTGACACTCTTTCCATATACTCCTTTACCGAAGTCCTGCGCAGTACGGCATATCCCAGAATGGATACCTTGGATTGGCTCTTGGCCACTTGCCCGTATTGGCCATGCTCTGGCGAAAGAAGTGATGGATGACCCAATGCGATTTGTCAGGGAAAGCATGGCAACCAACATCTTTGTGCGTCGTTTACTCAAGGGCTCATGATACGGTGCGCAGCTGAATGGCAAAGCAAGGCGCTCCATTGCATTCGACAATGTTAAAGAGGCAGAGATCTTTCACGCAACACTGATTACGGAGACCTTGGGGACAATGTATACCGGTCCTTCATCACTTCGCTGTCAATGTCTAATCCTGGAATATCTGGTACTAATAAAATGAACTTTTCACAGCTAGAACTGAAAGCATGCATAATAATGAATGGTCTGCGAGAATTTTCACAGGTATAAAGAGTATGACGTCTCTATAGATGCCATTAGATGGTATTGTCCTTAATGGCCCTTTCCTTCACTGTCTTGCTTCACCCTCAGGTGCATAAGATAGCAGAGGATTAATTAATGCTGCTACGGATGTGAGCGATTCCCGACCTTCGGGGATCGTCCAAGTCTAACATTTGCATACTCATTCCTACGGTCCATGCGCTCCGGTATTCGGACTTCCGAGTCATTAATTGATCCGTTGATCCGGGCTCACGCGCGTCTACCTCAACAATCTTCTCATCCTTGATCTTCTGCAAGGGGTGTATGCCACTATAGATGTTCCATCTGAGCCGTTCTCAGACAATCTCCCATCGCGCCCTGTCGCTCCTTTCCCCCTCCCCATATCAATCTCCTTTTTCCTTTTCACTCAAGTTATGTGATATCACTGGCAGTCATTTCCAGTTAACCACATCCTACACCCGCACGCCGCAACAGCAGAACTATACAGACAAATCTATTTCACTGGGTGACCCACTCGCGAGCCGCTGCGAGGGACACAATGGGTTGTCAAATATGATCTACTAAGATACTGAAGACCACTGAGGGTGTTTCCTCGAGATCAAGCGATCATGGACCGACTTCGGGCAGAATGCCGGTCCCTTCTTGCTTCCTGATCAAGATTACCCCCGTCCCATTTATCCCCGCCCGTCTCGTCGTCGTTGAAGTCCCATCCACGTCCAAAGTCGATGATCCGGTACGACGGTGTGTCAAGCGAGCGATCAGCTAGCGGCACGCCGAGAGGACCGGGTTGGATGAGGACGTTCTGGCGGTGCATGGATCCCTGGACAAACTTGGCTTTATGTAGACGCTTCAAGAGCGTACCAATTGCCGTCCTAATTTTTTGAAAAAAAAACTCATGAATTCAATCCACCGCCACTGGTATATCTTATAGAAATTGAGCGCCCACTTGTCCATGTAGTAGTATGGGAAGTTAGAGACCGATTCGCCGCATGGCTCTAATAGTAAAATAGCGGACATTTCATCATACACTTCAGAGGTTAGGTCTTTCTTGTCCGAGTCGTGGCGGTCGTTGTCATTGCAGTTGTCATCCCACTTGCGAGATGGCTTATAGAAACCGTAAAACTTGGGTACAACTGGAGTATCGTCACAGTACAGATGGCGTGGGAACTTATTATAGAGCAGCGCTTCGTTTAGTAGCATCTCTGCTGAATCGCGACAATGATCGTGACCGCATTTGACGGCAACGACACCGCATTTGACAGCAACGGCGCCGTATACGGGCGGGGTGGAAGGAATCGTGAGAGGTGCGAGGATGGCCTTTGAGTGGTTGCCCATCCCAAGTTCTCTGGAGCGTCTAAGATCAAGTTCGCCCGTCAAAAGCTTTTGGTAAGGCTTTTGGAAATCACGGTCACGGTCTGAGTCACGGTCTGAGTCACGGTCTGAGTCACAGTCACAGTCTGTTAACCGAGGGTTTTGACCCATTAACACCGTCCATATGATCGTGGGGCGGATGAAACCATTACGATGGTGCGATGAACGTACCGTTATTACTGAGGGTGCGCGAAGGGTACTCTCGCTCAAATTTCACAGCTCGTCCAGGGTGTTCCTCAGCGAACTGCTGCCAAACCATTCTTGTCCGCGGTGAAATGAAGAAATTATCATTCAGGTAGACATCGATAACGTCCGGAAGGCGTTCCCCTGGGATGAACTCTTCGAGGTTGGGAGGAATTGGATCTACCCTTCTCACACCATCCGGGGCTGACTCGGAAGTCTCTTCCGAATCACCCTCAGGCTCAGGGACGTCGATGACTTTGGCAACTGCCCTCGAAGAGAAATGTATGAAGCCTGTAATATCGCATGAGGCAGCGAAGGAACTCACCTGTCGCCATTTCAGCGTTCCCATGATCAACGGTATCCGGAAGTGGGAGAGCATCAGCTTCAGGTTGGGGGCAAACAGCTATCGGGGAATTGGTCATTGTGAATAGGGTCTCGCCATCGACAATCCATTGCACATTTATAGGGGTGGGAAATCGTACTTCGGCAGGGTACAGGGTGTTCAACAAGCTTCAGGCGCTGGTGGAGACATGACCATGTTATTACGTGTTGAGTGTCACAGTCCGGTGGAAAGCTTTATACAATTTTTCTTTTTGGAAAGCGTTATATTCTTAGTACTCCGTACAATAAACTAAGAATATGTGCTCGGGGTCGTACATGAGGCGAATGCTACGAGGTGATGGGCGCGGGCCACTTTCGTGCTTGTAGGTTAATTGCTGACCAGTGCCATTGGTTCTGTTCGTGCAGCCAGAGCTCCTCTGTAACAAATTCTCCTCAGGGTTACCTGGCGGTGGATTAGTATATGCTCCATGCCATGGATTCCGTAGCCCACATCATGATGTCATGCAGAATTCAGGCGGTGCGCTGTTTCCTAGGTGGTGCCAGTATCCACCAAGTTTCTGGGTGCTGTGCACGGCTTTATTCAGGAGCTACTTTACCCGTGTTTGTAAGGTGCGTCGGATACCTGACCAGATTGCTTCATCCATCTCTAATAGACTGTTGTAGCCGTGCACCGCCTCCCTTGTGATTTGGAGGTTTTCTAACGTGGTTATGCGATGTTGGCACGGTTGTCATTCGATGATGCCCCAGACGCGGTCGCTTGGGTTAAGCTTTATACAACTCGAGAATTTCGTAGGGACATGATCGGTCCAGGTACAGGTCACAGGAATGACAGGATAAGCCACGACACTGCCACACCATGGGCGAAGCAACTTGAGGATGTTTGAATATATAACAAAAGACTCATCACGAGATACAATACTGCTGGAGTGCCCCAGATCTATTCACCCTTACGCTCTTAAAGACAGCTTGAATGAACTTAGGTCTTCACAAAGCAACATTCATGTCTTGAATGGACATTTCTCCATTTCGCCAGCAAACAAGAGCTCGAGATGAGAACAACCTAGGAAAAATACACCGCCATAACACATGAAATTGGCAACGTTTTGGACTTTGTAAGTCATGTCAAAAAAGATGAAATATGAAAAGGTATTTAGATAGACTCCTGTCCCTGAAAAGTTATGATATGAGTCAGTTAAGAGCGGTGTTTACATACTTTTACTTATTTGATGTTTTGCTGATGCAGCATATATTTCGCATATGCCTGGCTCAAGAATGGGTACAGGAAGGCGGGCAGGAAGGACAGGCCAGGAAACCAAATCACATCTCATGAGGGTTAGATGAATGATATGTTCCGGAATCGTGGTCCAGCCAGAAATACTGACTTGCCTAGTGCTGCCGCAAGTTCAAGTTGACACCGGTGCAAGTCATCAGGAAAACGGGAATTGCCTTAAAGCTGCTTAAGTGGTCTTAACTCTGCCTTAAAGTGTGGTCCAAGGAGGCGTTTAGAAAATTCTTTTAAGACAGTTTTAAGACAGTTTTAATACATGTCTTCGCGTTAAAATTGCCTTAAATCCTCCTTAATTCAGAAAATTTCGGTCTTAACATGCATTGAGGGACTCATCAAATTGAGGAAAATCACAGCAAATTAAGGAGAAACTAAGCACATTTAATTTACATCTCAAGATACGGTTTAAGGTGATTTAAGGGACGTCAAAATAAGGAATACATGAAACGTCTGCCTTTCCAGCAGGGGCCTCTTTCTCATCCTGAGGAACCCATGCAGCATCTTCATATGCAGCACCAGGGCCACAGCCAACCATGTTCACATGGACGACACGGTTCCTACTGTGGCCAGCAAGGTCCACTGTGTCGACACGAGGGGAGACAAGGGAGAGAAAGATCGATGTAGTCTGGTCATTCGATGGAGCATGTAAATTCTTGCTTGGGTTGAACATATTGGCCTGAAACCGTGCATCAGTAGTATCAACAGAAAGGGCAAGAAAATTTCGTACCCACTCTGTGGCCAGACATTGAGCGTGGAACTTCTCAAGGCTGTATGAGGTGTGGGGGTTGCTTGGGCTGTCTGGCTGCATGCAGCACCTGTCAGTCACCCATCTCCTAGGGTAGAGGCCTGTGCACCAGTGTGCGCAGAGGCAGTAAAGAGTGCGGTCTGCAGCGGTTTCATGCCTGCAAAAGCTCTCATCAAGTGGCTACCACTGCCAGTGCCACGACCGCGCATCCTTCCGAGTCCGGTTAGAGGCCTGGAAAATGGGGAGGGAGTCAACTGAAACTGACCATTGAGGGACAGACACAAAAATTAGAGACACTCATATTGGCAAAGTAGAAGTAAAAGAAGATGCACACCTGGCTTCGAGTATGGTTCAAGGGCAACTGATCAGAAGAAGGGCAGACAGAGGGGCCAGGAGAAAGACTACCTACATACCCAATCGGTTGATTGCCAAGAAGCCGCCAATGAGAAAACCAAGTGAGATGAGTTGCAGCGGGTTCGTGATTCTAAATCAAGCCACCGGCAGGAAAAACAACGTGTGGGGGGTGAAATGTGTAAGTTCATGGTGGCCCCGAAAATGGTGCAACCACCCACAATGCGTAGATGGCCAGCATGGGATTAGTTTCCTGTAGGAGAATAATGATTACTTGCAGTATAAAAGAGACAAGAGGCAGAGAAAGCGAAGTACCGGAAAAATAGCAAGTATTGTATGATATATGCTGTTCGGTACATTCTCAAATCAGCCAATGCACCGCAACCAAAAGACGAACGAAAAAGTATCGTACCAACACAGCCTGGTTGAAGTCTGCAGGTCGCAAGATGCGATTATGGTCAAAGAATTTGGATGGGGGATGCAATGCGCTAAGGCATGTTTCCTGTGTTGGATACATCAGTGTTAATCCCGCTTTGCGATTCAATGAAAAGTTACTCGGAATGATTTGATGGTATCGACAGCATGCATGGCAGTATCCATGTTGGAGGTAGGCTCTTGGTGGGGTGTCTAAGTATAAGTTTGAAGGGGTGGTTGTGTGCGCAGACAATTTGAGTTGACCCTCAAGGTCAACTGTCCGCACTCAACATGTCATGTGGTTAAGTTGGACTTTCGGAAAAATTCCTGAGTCGCCAACTCGCCATCACCGCTACTTCACCACTCCATCACCTCAAGCCCTTTCAGCATCATGGTCTATCCCAGAACTTGTGCCTTTGGTTTTATCTCCCT
>QFEZ01002404.1:13970-26206 GCA_003316425.1 Russula lepida
AAAAAAAAAAAAAAAAAAAATTAGAACTGGGGACGACGAGAACGGAGAAAAAAGGGCACGACGCAGACCTGAGAGACGCGGTTGGTTTGAGACCACCGATATGGCGCAACGCCGCTTCGTAGCCATATTCATGTTGTCCTGCGCGCGCACCAAGTGTACCTCGCTGGGGGAGAGCAGCGCGTTCGCGAGTCAATCTACGGCTACGGGGAGGGCTGACACGGGGACGACGCGACGTACGCGGATGACGGCCCGCGCACCGCGGAGGGTTTCTGTAGCACTCATGTAGGACGTGTTATCGCGGTCGAGGGCAAAGACGGATAGTTCTCCGTGGGTATCGAGGGTGCGGGTAACGGGTGCAGTAAACGTGGCATGGAATGAACGGCGCGTCTGTGTGCCTAACGAGACATTCGCTTCAAACGTTTCGCCGCCACCAAAAACATTCCTTATTTTACTTGTCGCGCTCTGCGAAGCAGACAAAGGACCATGAGTCAGATATTTGGATCGTGCGGGGAACCAAGTGGATGCGCACTGCGTTTCCCTCGTTGTTTCCGACTTCGGTGGAAGTCTTGAGAAAGAAACGGGGTCGTTCTCGGGTAGTAAAAATAACATCGACGTCGCCGGGCTTTGCTGTGGGATCTGCTGAGAGCTCCAATCTAGCTTGGACGGCCTGGAAGATGTCAGACTGGACAAGGTAATGGCCTATGTCACGGGTGGCACGAAGAGCGGATTCCAAGGTCGGGTGGGTGTGCTGTGGGAGATGAGGATAGACGAGGGACGCAAGGAAGGACCTGCGAGTGTTCTTTGCTCCGTCGACGCGGACAGCATTGATGAGAACGTGCTGGTCGAGGAGAGCGGGGTCCATGTCCTGGAAAGGCAGTGGGTTGTCGGTTGTCGGACTCGGTGCCTTCATCCGATGGCCGATGTCATCGAACGCCGGGCAAAACTTGCCATTAAATAATATTAATATTTGTTCTCACTCCTTCTCACTCCCCAATGGCCTCCATGCATTACGGGACCCCCTCCTCGCTGCCCTCTGACTATGCTATCCTTTCACGCTACGCTAATGCTAGAGAAACGACAAACAGTGACGAGCCTATAGACGACTTTCATGACTCGAGCGATCCACCGGACGCCCACAACGACGGGATCCCTATCAGACCAACCGCCAGACGCAGCAGCTTTCCTTCTCCTTACTTGCGACCTCTGCAACCCAAATTACCAGAGCCGTTCGCCTCAAAGGTTTCCGTACCCGATGAATATTCACCGCTCCTAGTCCCACGTATAATCGAGGAAGACGCCAATTCGAGCACTGATCCGGTCCACTCTCAGAGCGCTGCCAAGGTTTATCGTGATGAGTTTCGCATCTTGGTCAAGTACTCGCTCCCAGTTTTCGGGTAGGCTTCGTCTTTCGCACACGGTCCTTGACCTGATGTCCCGTATACAGCACCCACCTTCTTGAGTATTCCCTCTCAATTGCCTCTGTTATAGCCCTTGGTCATCTTTCGACAATTGCACTCGCGGCGTGCACCCTTGGTACGATGACGGCCAGTGTCACTGGCTACAGTATTATCCAGGGTCTCGCCAGTACCCTGGACACTATGTTGCCTAGTGCTTGGACGTCGCCCCAACCACAGCTCGTCGGACTCTGGACACAACGCATGGGTCAGTGACTCGGGAGGGCATTCGCAACTTGTCTATACTCATATCTCGTTTGACCGTCCTGCAGCCGTCGTCGTCGCCGGTTTTTTGATTGTATGCCTATCGCGCTGCTTACGTCTGTGAACAAACTGACGTCTCGTTTTGCCAGCCCATCTATTTTCTTTGGTTCAACGCAGAGTCAATTCTACTTTTCTTGCACCAACAGCCTGATGTCGCTCACCTCGCTGCGATATATCTCAAATATGCTTCAATCGGTCTCCCTGCATATGCTTTCAACTGCATATCTCGGTATGCCCCATGTCCCAGCTCTGAGAATGCCCTGACGGTCTTGCAGCCGGTATTTCCAATCACAGGGTCTCTTTGCGGTCCCGACCCAGATCATTCTCGTGGTCGCGCCTATAAACGCGATTCTTAACTATCTTCTTGGTATCAAGGCACTTCTTTTGACGTAAAACAATTCACTGACCTTGGCGCTAGTGTGGGGTCCAGAACCCATTGCTCTCGGCTTTATCGGTGCCCCGCTGGCCACCGCTATCTCTTTCAACTTGATTTCGATTTCCTCTATCATATATGGAGTTTTCTTTGTTCCCCACACCGCCTGGCATCCCATCTCTCGCCGTAGTTTCACAAGCCTAGGCGTTCTCGTTCGGCTGGGTATGGGAGGTGTTGGTCAGTCTTATCGAAGCATCATCTCCCCACGTCTGACAACCTTTACGTACAGGGCAGACTGCGTCCGAGTGGTGGTGTTGGGAACTCATCGGCCGTGAGTTATTTTCTTTCAAAGTTGGAATGGCCTCTCTGATGAGGTAATTAATACCCAGTCGCCGCCAGCCTGTAAGCCATAAGTGCTCTGATTTGTATAGTTTGTTAATGACCAAGTTCAAACCAGCCTCGGACCTACCGCCCTAGCGGCCCAGTCTATATTGTTAGTGTCCGCGTCAACTTCGTTCCAGGGCCCATTCGCCGTGGGTGTGGCGTCTGCTGTCAGGTAGCCGTTCGTGGAGATCACCTATAGTCCATTGCCCTAATTCCACCGTAGAATAGGGAACTTGTTGGGGGAGCAAAATGCTCACCGTGCATATGTAGCTACGAGAATGACAATGCTCTTGTCTCTCGTCGTTGCAGGAATCGCCAGGTAAAGAGCAACTTCCCCTCTACGCGGCTGGCCGCTGACGATAACGTTCAGTGCAATATTCTTGATATTCAAAAATCATTGGGGTTACCTATTCAACGACGATCCGAGTTTGTCTTTATTCATATCTCTACCACGCCTGATGGCATAATCTCGCCACAGATGTCGTCAAGCTGGTATCAACGATCCTCCCCATCGTGGCTCTATTCCAAGTGTTCGATGGTCTTAATGGTGTCAGTGGAGGAATATTGAGAGCCCGAGGGAAACAGGTGCGTTTTGCATGTTTTCTATGGTCCTGAGTGGACTTGACATCTCTGTGGGACAGTTAACCGGTGCTCTACTGAATTTAAGGTATGTTTGCCATTGTGCTGAACTTTCGTAACTAAAGGTGACCATGGCCTAGTGCCTATTATGTGCTCGGTGAGTTTTCCTAGTCACCCTTGGACCAGCCGGGCTTTGACCAATGTCCTGAGCAGGTGTCCCGGTTGGGATCTGGTTGGCTTTCCATCGCAACATGGGGCTCCATGGGCTGTGGTATGGCCTGACAGTATCTCTCATATATGGCTCCACAGTGGGCGTGTGGCTCGGACTGAAGACGGATTGGAACTGGGAGGTGGAAAAGGTGCGGAAGCGGCTTGAAAAAGATAAGGCAAATTGGGAGAATAGGATGGGCGAGGGCGAAGGCGCAAGAGTGTAGACAAGGACGTCGATCGCCAATGAACGTCATGGCCCTTAAAAGGTCAGAGGAAAGGACTCGGAGGAGATAGGGAGGAATTGGAGGAATATGGGCCATATCAATGGTAGAAGTTGTTTATAACGGCCGACTGTGATAGTCCGATGGTCAGTAATGACCGTCAGAGATATTTGAATGTAGCTGTAAGCTCTGACTCGGAGGCCTCTGAGGCCTGGGATCAGTTTCGTGGAGTCTTGGGTGCAATCTTGGGTCAAGGCAGGGACGGGTTGTGCAAATACATTTGAAGCGTACAGTACTAGTGGGTCTGTTGGCAAGAGATAACCCAATCTGGTGTATATGAGGGCTCTTCCTGAGCAACAAGGCCATGTTAGGACAACTCGGACATACCTCTCAACGACCATTATCCAATGCCCCTACCCTCGGCCCACATCTTCTCTTAATGGTTGTCCAGACTTGTGGAGTTGCGCTTGACCAGGCCTATGAGAGAAATTGCAATTCATTTCTTCCTTATTTTCGGACTTTTGATGGCTTTCCTTGCACTCTCGTGTCTTTGATAGACGCCTCGAAAGCAAGGGGGTGGTTTGAGAATGCAAAGAATGGTACTGCAACGTAACGTAACAGAGGGCACGCCAATAGTTGTAAAATGTAAGGAAAAAACTTGCATCATTCATAAACTCTACCACTCCGGGCATAGTCCGCAGTTAATTAATGCGTTGGACGCCCGAGAACGACCTTTTCTTCTTATGGCAATGGCAACAAGAGCTGGACGATCACGTGGTCTGTCATGCCATGAATTGAACCGCGGTAACCGACTCGGAGTCGCCAGGGCGTGCGTGGATGACAAGCTTTAGCCTCTGATCACTTTCCCATTCTCAGGTAGAACTCTGCGGCGACCTTACAGTCTTCTCCAAATTCTATGATCATAATATTCCTTACGTGTGTGCTTCAATGGCGTCTTCTGATCTTCTTGATGTTTGATATTCAAGCCGCGGCGCCCTGCTGCCACTGCGACGGCTGAAACATCATATAAAGCCGACCTTCGTACATTAGAGGCACGCCACGCCATGCCTCACAGTACAATATGAATGACATGTCGCACTCACGAGGACGGTCAAGCCCGGGCCTCGACGAGAAAACTCCGTTGTGGAAGTGAAAGTGAATCCCTCAGAGATCGACTTGACCACATATCATGAAGAATGTGCTGGTCGACTAGTCCTTGACCCCAAGTGCGGTCGGAGGGTGTTTTCTTTTGTTTTCGCCCAAGTACGTCTTGCCATTTATCTCCATGCAACAGAGAAGCATGCGTCGAGTTTGGCGAGACCGTGGCGTCACGCTTGAAACTCTCACCCGACGGAAAGATCGTCCTATGGCCGCAGCCAAGCGATGACCCAGAAGACCCGCAAAATGTTTGTCTACACCCTAAAGGTCATCACTGACCACAAGATATTGACCCTAGATACCTTTCAGTGGTTCGAATGGCAGAAGACCATCCAACTGCTTATGTACACTAGTACTATGTATGAGTGCCAAACGAAGCGTCGTAGTCGTGATAATGTCATAGGATGTCATCATACTCTTCCACCCCAGCACATGCGTGTACCTCCAAAATGTCAACAGGTTTTACCGTTTTACTGACTGTCAAAGCAGCTTTTTACCAAATTAGACCTAGCTTTTCTGCTTGCAGCTTTAGCGGCCTTTTTCACTTGCCACAGCTTATGCAAGCAGTAAATAGCAAATGGTAGGTCTTCTGATGGTTATTCAATTGCACTGCTTGCTTCCATGTTGTGGCCCACTTCAAGCTCGTGGGCTTCGTGTGATCCATCGCATCGGCAACCCTGCAGCAAACTTTTTGGGCTCGTACGAGCTCGTACGAGCTCGTAAGAGCCCAAAAAGCTGGAAAAGTTTGGAAAAGTTTGGAAAAGTTTCATAAAGTCCAAAAGCTGACAAGTAACCTACATTTTGCCAAAAGCTGCCTTTGGCCGCTGCAAAAAAAGTTGAAAAATGGAAAAGCATAAAAAGTCCAAAAAGATCCTTTGTCAATCATTTCATAAACTATACTTTTACACCTTTTTGTCATTCATCCAGCATGACCAAGTTCGGCTTTTTCACTTTTCAGCTTTTGAGCTTGTTATGGCTTAAAAAAGCTGAAAAGTTGGAAAGTTTTTGTACAATTTCCCAATGTCGAGGGTGGACACACATGGATTTACTGGTAGAGTACTGAATCGCCCTACCCTGCGTGTCAGCTTGTGCTCCTTTCTGAGATACTTATCCAACGTTGCAATTGATCAGCACATTCACTGGCACGACAGCTGAGGCCTGCCTTTTGGGCGATGCAGTTGCGATCACGTGTCTGAGTCCCAGCACTTGGAATCCCTATTTCCGCGTACGCTTCATCTACCCATTACCGTACCCCCAAATACATTATACGCCTGAGATGTGTCAACCTAAGTGCAGCTATTCTCGAATTCATTTATCTCATACCCTTCGCATACCACAGAAGGAATGATAAAGTTTGCCGTAGCACGAATATGCTTTAATGCTTATCTTACTATCTGATGTCGTTCTCACCAGTAGTGTTAGATGGGAAGAATGTCGTTGGCCTCTGTGAGACGTATGTTAGAACGCTCAAAACTTAACTTCTTCTCGTAATACAGTTATTCAATCATTCCCATCAACCATTCCCCCGGGCAGGACCGACAAAAGTTAATATATCACCAACCACGCTACGTAAAGTGAAATTACGACGTGATATATGTGTCATGTGAAATGTTGAGGACTGGACTGCGCGCTTTTTCATCGCTTTGTGGTGAGAGGATTCTATACATCAAAGTATCCAGCACTAAGACAGGACTGAATGAGTACGTGTGCTGCGCAGTTGTGCAGGTGTGCCGGTCAACCACAGTAGGTCCAGGCGCAGCGGTGTCGTGCAGTTTAAAGCCTAGTCTGTGTGAGGCAGGCCTAGGCGCTCGGGCTGTCCTTCCTGCTTAGTACATCTGTCTGGATAGGGGTCAGTACAGTAAGACCAGGGGCAGGCAAAGAGGCGAATGGCAGCGGTTTCGAGCCTGCGAAAGCTCTCGTCACCTGGGAGGGGGCCACCGCTACCCCGACTGCCGTCCTTCCAAGTCCAGTTAGATGCCTATCAGTCTCCAATGGGGGAGTCGTGGCCTCAGATGGGATTGGTGGTGTGGGTGAGGATAGAGCACAGGTGGGGACCACATGGTGCTGCAGAATCCCAACCCGGCGTCTGAAAGGGTTCTGCACTAAACGCTAGACAAGCGTGGGAGCATACTTATACAGCAGCCCCCCAGCCACCATCAGAAGATCCAACGTACAGCCGGCGCAGGCGGCTACTCCGCGTGGCTCAGGGCAAACGCCCATCAACCCGGAATATTATCCCACTATGGTGTAGTCATGATTTCCGTGTATGGGCAGCAGGGAACGCCGCAATAATGCCAAGAAACCTATTGTATTAAAGCACCTCACGGTAAACATGAACATGACGGGATCCTCATCCCTCCTTGCTCACGATGCTTCTCCATTCTACACTCATTACGATATTAACTCTCCCCGTGCTGATAAGCGGCAGCCGAATCCCTGCGAACTTCATCCGTGGTGTTCCTGCCCCCGAAGCTCCTAATTTTAAGAACCTCGCAAGGGCCATCCCGCGCGATTCTTCGACTCCACCGACCCCAGGGAAACTTCGTGTAGTGGAGAATTCTGGTGTATGTGGTGAGGTCATTTTGTTTGCTGTACATCCTTCTAGCACATTCACACTCTTGGAAGAAACTACGCCAGGTGTCTACCAGGCTTCAGGATATGGTGACATTGCTGCGAATAAAAGCATCTGGTTTGTACTTACCTCAGGTCTTCCCACTGCTTTTAACCTGTGATACATACAGGTTTTGGTTTTTTGCCGCACGCAAAAACCCTGACAAGGCACCCCTCATCACGTGGTTCAATGGCGGCGTGAGTGATGCTGGCCCCTACGCAAGTTTGCAGTGTTCAGCGGATTACATTAGCCTGGAAGTTCCAGCATGATTGGCTTGTTTCAAGAGCTCGGTCCTTGCCGTATCAATAACCAGAGCACCGGGGTTGATCTAAATCCAACATCTTGGACTAACGTCGCAAACGTGTATGTCTCCGAGTCTATTATCTCCAACTCTTATCTAGGTTAACTGAATAGCCAGGCTATTCATCGACCAACCTGTCGGAGTTGGCTTCTCGTACGGAACAGAGGATGTCGATACATCTCAGAAAGCCGCCACTGACGTATGGAACTTCTTGCAAATATGGTTCGCGGATTCGCGATTCAGCAAGTACGCCAATCGAGATTTTGGAATCTGGACGGAATCATATGGCGGACGCTATGGCCCTATTTTTGCAGCGTGCGTCCAATGACACTGTTGTGTTCTTACCGTTAATAATGAACGCCTATAGCTATTTCCTGCAGCAGAACGCTGCAATCCACAACGGTACAGTTAAGGGCCAAATTATCAACTTGAAGACGCTTGGAATTGGCGATGGTCTTACAGTATGGCTCTTAGGGATGCCTCACTGGGTGATGAGTTACTGACATCGGAAATAGGACCCACTTTCGCAATACCCTGGCTACATACAATATGCTCAGTCAAATTCATATCACCCTCTAGCCAATTCCTCACTCATCTCAGCGGCCAATATTGCGTGGTCGGAAAAGGGTGGTTGCAGGGATCAGGTCTGCCGTCCATTTCATGAATGGTATTGCACGTGTTTAAATGACATAGATTATCGCCTGTAATAACGGAGGAAGCAACTCGGTTTGCTCAGCTGCCCTGGTCTTCTGCGACACGCTCATCTTCGAGTCACTTGCAGGAGATTGGGATGTATATTACGTGCCCTCAGCGAATCCTGACCCATACCCGCCCATGATCGATCCTTATCTTAACAGCACGGCAGTGACGTCCAAGATTGGCTCCCAGAGTCCATGGAGTGAAAGCAACGACGACGTATTCATCCAGTTCGCTGCTACCGGTGACCCGATGCGTTCTTCGCGCTCAAACCTCGAAACAGTTATCAACGCTGGCGTGCACACCGTCATCTACGTTGGTGACGCAGATTACATTCTCAACTATATCGGTGTTGAGGCCATGGTACGCACGTCCCGAGTTCTCTCCAACCCGTTTCTTTGTGATTTGTGTTGATTCCACTGTCATATGTACAGGTCGCCTCCTTAAGGGCGAAGATCTCAGCAAAGTTCGCGAAGCAGCATTTTTCGACATATAAAGTCAATGGCAAGCCCGCAGGTCTGTATAAGAATGCGGACACGTTCTCGTACTTGCGCGTTTTCGGTGCAGGACACGAAGTTCCTGCGTACCTGTGGCGGGATGTCCCTCGAGGAGCAGCGGCACTACAAATGTTCACGCAGATTACGTCAGGCCACCAGCTCAAAAGCACGTGAAGCTCAATTTCTGGGGATACTTGTACGGAGTTACATGTGAGATCGGGGACGTGATACATACACAGGGGAGTGTGTTGACCTGGAGCAGGTGATTGGGCTCTCCCCGTACCGAATACGAGGTGTAGTGTAGTGCACTGTGTATTAGGACTGAAGTAATTAATTGTCTAACCCACTAACAGTGGTGTATGGATACCCGACTGTTAGAGTCGAGTCGAACTTGTGGCGTCTTGCGCGGCTCATTCTTTCCGAGTTTCAAGTATTGTTCTCTTCCATTCATTCCATTCATCTGAACGGACAAAGTGAGGATGGCAAGTCAAAGAATGAGATCAGGATTTGGACGTATGTTGAACAGTCTGCAGTATATACAGGATGGGATGTGAAGGCCGCCACCAAACTACGAAGAGTCAGAGACGCTGACAAAAGTCAAAAGCACACGTACCTCATCCCTAGTGAAGATATATTACAGCCCCCCAAGGAATGACTGCCCTGTCCATCACATACACCCCAACCAGTGTCAGTTATCCATCCATTCTCGCCACTGGTCACCACCGCTCTGAAAGGTGGATGGGGATCGGAGATCTGGTCGCCGCTGCAGCCACAACTCAGCTTACCCATGCTTGAACACGTTAAGGTTGAATCACTTATAGGTTGAAAGTGAGAACTTGTGTCTAGAAGATAAAGAATTAATCTTCCCCAAGCCAAGAAAGCCACGGCCTGATGTCCGTTTCAGCAGTGGGCTTGGCAAGCCTGACGAAGCCGGATATTTGGCCCGGCTTGGCAAAGGGCCTATTTCAGCTGGCTTTTGGCCAGCTCATGGCCTTAGGCCGGGTCACATCACCACTCGAAAGACGTCGAGACTCGGATAATGACAGCAGCATCTTACTCGCTGACAGCCGTACACGGGCGAATTAACATCCGAATAATTGTAATGACGCTCGTCACGGCTTGAGCCTTGAAGCCAGTTGCTGAGAGAAGCTACTACTGACCCCGAATTGACGCTGGACAATCACATTGGGGCACCGACCAATCACAGAACAAACTTCTATACTACCTTGTACTATACTGCAAAAAGTCCAACTTCGCCCTCAAGTTAAAAAACCCCTCTTCCAATCCAAGGTAATGCAAATGACTCAAAAAAAAGCAGTCTAATCGTGGGAAGTTATTTGTCACCGACGACGACAAATAGGACATCCACGGTCAGTGATCACGGCAAGTCATGACATATTGGCTGTGTTACGGTGAGTGCAGTACAAGTGCGATGCCACCAACTTGGAAGTTTTTTATGCTGAGCGTGACAGATAAACCCCCACATTCACCTCGGATAGGACTCTTGGACGGGAGTCTACAAAGTAGGTCAGATAACGTTTTTCACGAAGACTTCCACGGCTTTTATCCTGCTTGCTTTTTGCGGCAAAATTTGGTGCCTCTGAGGCCATCACTCGCTCGTGGCCCACTAAGCGACCATATTTACGGGGAATGGGATACTCTTGAACAGGATTACACCTGTCTTTGCACTCAATTTGGCGATTCTTGAGGAACTGCTAGTGTTATCTTTGCATCTGCTCCCAGCCACAAACGCGTTATTGGGTCTTAGTAACCTTGCCAATACCACAAGTGGCGCAGTGTGCTCCGGAACGCCCATTCCCACTGCAGCCCACACCACTGCAGCTGGGCAGGGGTCATTGAAATGAACATTAGTTCTGCTGTTTCGCCTGTTCCTCCGAGTCAGATACCTCCTGGTTATTACGTCTTGACCTTACGAGGCCCAACTCGGAGGCCAACCATGAGACCCTGGGGAGGCAAGTTACATTAAGAATTCATGTCCGTTCCAACTGCGGCAGACTCCGCCTATTCCTAGGAATACGTGAAATACGGATTTACCCTGCTCGGTGCGCAGTCTATTTGGGGGCATTTCGATCTCCCTGCCCCTCTCTACCCCCACCTACATCATTATTGATTGATATAATAGTCTTTTTGTGTGTACCTCCGCGGCAGTTTCAGATCTTCCACCGGAAGCCACCGCGCCTTCTCGCCATGTGCGAAAACAAGAACTTCACATAAAGCCGACCTTCCCCCAACTAAAAACACCTACACCATATCACTGATATGTCACGCCTACAGGGAAAGTCAAAGTCAGACCTCGAAGAGAAGGACAAGGTTGTACATACTGAGGCAACGGGCGAAAACCCTTTGAAGATCGACCTGACCAGATATCACGAACAGCGTGCTGGTAGCCTGGTCCTTGATCCAAAGTGCGTCTGTCTCCTTAGTTTGCTAGTATGCTTACCCGATCGTCCCCATGCAACAGTGAGGCACGCATGAAGTTTGGCGATACCGTCGCAGCTCGCCTAAAGCTTTCATCTGATGGAAATATTGTGCTCTGGCCGCAGCCAAGCGATGACCCAGAAGACCCTCAAAACGTCCGTCTGTATCTGAAGAGTATCACCATCACAGAAATATTGACTTTGTACCCTTCAGTGGTCCAACTGGCAGAAGGCCATCCAATTAATCATCATCACACTTGCTGCGGTTGTCCCCGCCTTCGATTCCGCTATTGGTCAGTGTTGAGCAGAGAGAAGGCCGGATTAGCTGCTAATAAGGTATGTGTATCCTTATAGGGATTGCGTGCATCTTCGCGCTTGCGAAACAATACGATACCACAACTGGTGAAATCAATAATCTTACGTCCAAGTATATATCACCACTATTTTTGTGTCCCAATGGCTTGTGCTCACATTTTTCAGCTGGAGTATATTTTTTCTTGGTGAGTAGCTGATGTTCCATATTATGGTATGGCGATCTGAAGGACGGGTGGAATAGGATGGGGCGGTCTCTTCGCAGTAATGCTCGCGCGTCGCTACGGTCGCTTGCCAGTACTCTTTTGGTCGCAAGTACGTGAGATGGTGTAATATCTAATCCTACCTCATCATGCAACAGCTTCTCGCCCTCGGCTTCCTCGTTGGTTGTACCTTTGCACCAAATTTGAAATCTTTTGCTGGTCGGCAATTTTCCTTGTACCCTTAAAAACCCGGACTGATGACTTGTCATAATGTGAAGCAATGCGATGCTTGACAGCATTTTTTGGGTTCGAAAACCGTTCATATCATAATATAAGGTAGACTGACAGATTTCAACTCCACACAGGGCGTGCCCCCAGGTGACGGTATGAAAAAGCTCGAACAAAGTGATTATGGAATGGTCTGATGGCATCATAGGGTCTTTATATCGTCACCGACATGTATCTCTTCCATCGCCAGGCAAGAATGGTAGACAAAACTCCATTATCTCAATTACTTATCACTTCATGACCTTTG
>QFEZ01002426.1:0-16936 GCA_003316425.1 Russula lepida
CTTATTTTAATGGTTTTTTCACTTGGTTCTACATTTTTGCTTTTCTGTCCAAGTTATTGTAAATTTGTGTTTTTCCACCAAAACATATTCATTCCTTGCCTCTTTGTGTTACTCACTGTCATGATTTGTCTTTGATTTACATCCCAGTAATATATTTTGTTCCCTTGTCAAAAAAGTCTCCTCCCCCACTATGACATCTCATGACCTTGGGAAAACTGGCAACCCATTTCACAAGTTGATTACTTCTGTTGGAACTCATACAGAAACCTTTGCACCAAACACACTCTAACCTGCATAATTGTGCCAACTACAGACCCCCCCTCCATGACCACCACCTATTGGCATCACCAATTCACAATCCCTTTTCATCGGATATCATCCATCTCAACATCAGGTATGCCCTGTAAGCACAACAATAAGAACAGACAGGAACTCATAGATCTACATCCACAACTCACCAGGGAAACACGCACTCGGGTTGCTGCATCGAAAGAGTGGAAATGGGAAGATGACGATGCATCAGATTCCTGGGTTTTCTCCACTTTACGGAAGGTTTTTTCAACGGGATGGTCCATGAATTCTTTGCCACGATTGTCGATGATAAATTTGAGGATTAAGCGCTGGAACGCTTCGGTGATGTAGAATCGGTCCTTTCGAGGATCTGACACTGGAAGCCAATGGCTGTCAATAACAATAATGGCGGCGAGATCCTTGATCAAAGGTAGCAAGAGATTGTAGAACGAATGGATGAGGTTGGGTGACGTTTCCTCCGGGAGCGTCCTGATTAACCGCTGTCTATACTGGTAGTTTCCGTTCAAATCGTTCCATGATCCCGCATCGATCTCTTCCTTGCTACACTTTTCAGGCTGCACGACCATGGCCCAGTAAAGAAGGAGCCAGAAGACAGATTCTGCATCGTGTTCAAGTTCGTGCCTCCACCCGCCGGGTGACTCATTATCATCAACCAGTTTTCTTGGATTAATGATGAACTCTTCCTCTGAGCCCGGGAATCTCTCAACTCGGTCCGGGTGAGCCTTAGCATAGGGATCAGGATAGTCGGGAATCCCAGGAACGGCGGCGAAAACGGCTGGCACAGGTCCTGACTGTTCAACAGCTCGAGCAATAAAAATAGGTGTTCCCTGGTAAAAATGAGAGTCAGGGCACGTAACAGATAAGGATCAGCATGCAACTCACCGTTCGGGGGAATTTCTTCTTAACACTCGTCTCAGATTCTAAGTACTCCGCAAGGTTAAAGTCAACAATGAGCATCGATGTTTCCAAGGGATTGTCGCTAACGTCCAATCTTTGTTAGCAACTATCCAATTTCAGCTTCTATATATACATACCTCTTGCCCAGGAGATACTTGGCATAGCAGAGCGGCAACCCGTTGGTCTCCGCCTCTTGCACAGGAGGAACAGACAGGGTGTTTGGTGGCAGCGAGCGATTCGACGAATTCTCGACATACAGAACATTTCCTGTGCTGATATCGCGATGAAGGACGTTGCGGTGGAGCCGCAAATACCGCAATACTTGCAAACATGTCAGCAGATCGCATCGTAACAGAGATTCAAATACCTTCTAGAACGTCGAACAACGTCTCCAACACTTTAGACAGTGTAGGGATACTTGTGAAAGCAGATCCACTCTCTCCAAAACCCAGGCGGTGCTTGCACCTTTCTTCAGACAGAGGAAGCTTAATTTGTTCGCCATATGCGGCCACCACCACGCCAGGCACCCCCTCCGGTTTATGAACATACTCGTTGAGGATTGTTAGTTCTTCCAAACGTCTGTTAACTCGGCAAAACTGATCTTTGAGTATGGTGAGATCGATGTCTTCAGCTTTGAAGTTTGGATTGGAGAGAACATGTGTACGAGTTGCGAATGGATTTCTGGCGTATATGGAATAAAAACCACGACACTCTTTCATGCCTCCCCGATGAGCGATTTCTATGGTATACCGTGCCGTGGTTTCTTCATCGAACTCGGTCTTGATATACGATAAATCTGTCAAGTTGCCAGGTTCGTAGAGGCGATATATGAACGCATATAATAACTCGTTAAAGTCTCGGTCCTCCCATTCAAGATCGAATTCCCGTATACCTTCGCCGCCAATCCCAAAAAAGAATGTGACCCTGTCGGAGGAGGAAAGCAGGCCTTGGGCAACATAGAGGTCGGGTCTAGCTAAAAGCAGGTAGTGGAGATATGAAATCGCCTGTATCTCCTGGTCGTCACGGGTCTTGCCCCCAGATGCCGTCTCCCCTGTAAGTCGAATAAATGGCCAGGGCACGACGCCATTCTTCCAGTGGCCCTCAAAGGCAGCCGTGATGTCGGGCCTGCACTTTGTGTCCGTAACGTGTCCAGGTGGTGATTTATTTCCCGTGTCCTTGAACACTAGGGTATCGTGCCTTGGGAAATCTTAAGTGAAAATCATATGTCGGCAAGAAACCCAAGTACAGAACCAGGTAGTGCTCACGCTGGTTCTTTATATATTTGGCCACGTTATTGGCCAATATAAAAAAATTTTCCATTCCTTTCGAGCCCATGTTAGGAAGCGATTTGGGGGGTTTGACATCCAAGAATTGGAGGAACTTTGATTTGTTGTCAAAAGCTCCTAGGCGAAAGCGACTATCATAACCGAATTTCTGGAATTGTTTGCGGTTTTCGGGAAGAAAATCTATTCTCATAAAGATGGTGGGGTGGGGATAAGACAAATAGGGGTGAGCACCGTACCGTATCTTAAAAATCTTAATCTTAAACTTACTGTATAGCTCCTGGGTCCCACATCCGGCCGGGTTTTCGCCCACTTCAGCCACTTTTTTCGCCTTCTATGGGCGAGGGCGACGACAGCTTTCACGTAATCTTACATTACTGGACGAATCGTGGACGGCAACCGCCAGGGGAGCTGTCTCATGGATCGGAAATGCACACAAGGGCAGCCAACGTCTCCCTCGACGACATGAAAAAAGAGTTTGTGGTCTGCGCTCGAGAATTGAGCGACACGTGCATCGCTCATCGCTCAGCCCCGCGCACCCGAATTGGGACTCCACCCCGAATTGGCTGATCACTCAGCCAAAGCACTCATGGACGCCGACCACGAGGGGACGTGTCTCATGGACTGGAAATGAACACAGGAACGGCCCACGACGTCTCCTTCGACGACATGAAAAAGAGTTTTCAGTCCACGCTGAAGAATTGAGCGATGTGGCGGGCCCCGCATCGATGGGACATGCGTGGCCCCTGTCCACTGCCCTCACAGGCGCACACATCCTCGATCATCGACGCGCACCGCCATGCGACCCGTGTTACGGACTGGAAACGCGTACAGGGACGGCCTACATGCCCTTTGACTGCATGAAAAAGCGTTGACGCCCCGCGCTGAAGAATTCGGCGACGCGTGGATGGTTCACCACCCCACTCCCTACACTACAGCCGGCACATTTGCGACACTTGGGGCCTCTCGGTGCGTTTCTCACCTCCACCTCGAAAACGGGCAGAGTGTTCAGCTGAAAACGCACCAAGAAAATGGGCAGTCTTCAGCTGAAGCACCCATGGACACCGACAGGCAATCACAGGCGATGCACGCGTGGCTCTCACGTCCCTCAGCCCCTGTGGCTCCGACTCCACTCCTTTCAAACGGCCAGCGAGAACAGAGGGTGCGGGGCCCTCACGCCTCGCACCACGGAGGTGGCGTGGTTGGCCCGTGCGCTTCCATTTCTCGCATGGGGGAGGGGCACCGCTCCCCACTGCCCAGTCAGGTTTGCAGGTCCTCAATTGCACACACCGGATGCACCACGACACAAGGCTCCTCACTTCGGCGAGTTCAGCTGCCTTCCCATGTGCATTCCACCTCCTACGTGGGCAGGGACTTCTCTCACCTCTCTCTTCATCGGCAGCAGCAAGACGGCATGTGTGCTCCACGTCTCGCCTGGAGGTGGGCAGCGCTCTACACCCGGGTGAGCTCTCCACTGCCCACACACATTCCCCACTGCCCAGTCAGGTTTGTGGGTCCTCAATCGCACACACCGGACGTACCATGATGCAAGGTTCCTCACTTCGGCGAGTTCAGCTGCCTTCCTGTGCGCATTCCACCTCCTACATGGGCAGGGACTTCTCTAACCTCTCTCTTCATCGGCAGCAGCCAGACGGCACGTGTGCTCCAGGTCCTGCCCCAAGGCGGGCAGTGCTCTATGCCTGGGTGAGCTCTCCACTGCCTGCACACAGGCTGACGTGTACACGACCTCAACTGTGGAGGCATTCACGGCTGAGGACATCTCTGTCCCTGTACTCAACATGGCCTCTCCTCCATCCTCGGCGACATCTCAGTGGCTGGGCACTGCGTGCGTGACACCCATCGCTTGCATGGCTCTAAATTGGGACCGCCCCCTGTCTCGCGGGCACCTGGCACACAGGAGTGCAATCCCCCGTCCACGCCACAACTTTCGACACCATGGCTGTCGCTGTGTCTGGACCAGTCCGCGGTCGATCTATTCTGCAAGCGATGCACCTGCTCGATGGTTCGGCAAACAGGATCGGAGAACATCACCATCTCCATGGCTGTCATGCGATGCACCGGGGGAAGGATTGACGTAGGTGATTTTTTTTTTTTCCATTAATGTGCGTCTCGGAGTACAGAACCCCATGTGGCACTTGCTTTACATTGTAATCTACTAAAGTGTGACTTTAACTCTCGATATTGCCTGAACATGTGACTACTCCCATGGTCTGGACCATTGTTGTGTAATGTGAGAAAAGGGGGGCTTCGAGCATGGGTAGTGTGATGGTGCCATGCCAGGGGATGGTGTGGGCGAGTCGGTGTGTTGCCCGGGTTGGTGAGACTTGGGGCTGGGGCTGGTGGGTACACCTACTTGTGCCCTCTGTGGTTGCCTATTTGTCGTTCACCCTTGACTGTTGATATGTGTGCTTTATGATCTTGCGAGCATTGCTGGTGCTACAGGGAGAGCTTTATTAGTGTGGTGGGGCTAGTGTTGCGGCAGCTACTGTAGTCGAGCCGAGCCGTTAGCCGAGCCGTAATTAGCCGCCTGGTTGGCTTGTCAGCCAAGCTGCGCCGTGGGCGCCCAATCGCTCAGCGCGACTGAGCCGAGCCAGTCAAATAGCCGGCTTTTCTCCGGCTAGGATGCAGCTCAGCTCCCAAGCTGGCTTGAAGTCATTCATCATCAGAAATTTACACCCCAGTGACCACTACAACAATATATTCATTGACGTGTGATAAGTCTCTGCCTACATGTACCTCAAAAGCTTAAACCCAACATCTTGAACTACAAATACAGTAAACAGTGCTACATCTTGTGCCTTTTTGTGCAAGTGGCATGAGTGGGTGTTTGATTCATGTACCAAGACAATTTATCAATCATGAGAGTCAAAGAGCAAAGGCTAAATAATCTAGTTAGTATCAGTTATTTCATACAGGGTGAGGCTACCTACACCCAACCAGCAAAAATAGGTTCACTGTCTATGCTGACCTGGTGTTGAGAGTGCATGCCCAGACAGGCACTGAGATCCCACAAGCACTGTTAATAAGCAATAGATGTAATGGGACATCTGCCCATTTATATTAGTAAGATGTCATCATATGTCGTAGGTACTATAAAGTGTGAGAGCTTGGAATTAAGACATAATGAGCGCTCCCCACTCGAACACCCACTATCTCACTTGAATTAAGAGGTTATGGGCCCAGTGCTCTAAGGGAGCCCTCATCATATCTAAAACACATATTACTGTTATTTTTGACTTCTCTATGCTCTTATCACTTCGACAGAACAAAATTGCTCAAGCCCCTATTATTACCTAATCCATCATTATGTCATCCGACATGTTACCGCCGCTTGATCTGATCAACATGAGGATCCAAGTCACGCTCAGAGGACAACCCAATAAACGATGTTTAGGTCTAATGGTTGTGTAAAGAAGGGACTCGTAGGCTTTTACGATGTCCAAGTGCCGTGATACAACAAGTTATATTCCAGGTAGAGGGAATAGACAACAAGATAAGGGATCAACTTGACAGGGGAAGAACCGATACAATTCCCAGTATATGAACAAGAGAATTGACTTAGGTTCCACAGACTGGAACCAAGCCAGTACTTATACTATAGAGGAGCCAAATAGCGTACAATAACTGTAAGAGGAAGGAGAACTAAAAGAGTAGAGACGTGAGAAGAATAGAGAGCGTAGTACACAAGAAAGTAAGCAAGAATAGTAAGCATAGGGGTGATCAATAAGCGAAAGGACTGAAGGAATATAGGAGTGAGAAGCAAATAAAGCGCAGGGGAAGTAATCGTCCAATAGAGAGAAGAATAGAAGGAACAGCGATAGGAATGACGTGCCAAAGTATAAGAGAACAAGTAGCAATAAAGGATCGTACCATGAGGCCTGTTCCAATGACGCAATACCCTCTAGATGCTGATGAATCATGACATCAACAGTCTAGGCTATAATCAGCTGGATAGGGAGTTAGGCCATAGGCGATAGGTGTTAGGGTGACCTTCATGCTTCTAGGCTCTTCTAGTCCATTCCATTAACTTGCCTTTGTACATTCCAGGTCCTGTCCAACCTGTAAGGAGGGGATCCCACATTGGGTCGTCCACTTCTATGCTTCCGCTGTCTTCTGAGCTATGTCCGTCAACAGGATGTCCCTGATCATCCACTTCTGCTAATTGCACCGTCGGGAGAGGCCAGATGGTAGGCCTTGATGTTCCTGGTGGCTCAGGAGTTCCTCCCACCAAGTCTTCGGACAATGACTCTATAAGGTTGTCAAAGAGGGCTGTAACACAACAACTTCATATATGCGCCTGTGCCCGAAGGAGAACTGGCCAACAATGCCTTTGCTGTGGCTGGCTCGACTACTGATAATGTAGCACCTCAGGGTTCAGCGCTTGCTTCTATGTCTACACCCTCTGTGTCATGTATTTGCATGCAAGATCATGCCACTCACATATAGCTCAATGACCCATTGGATGACAACAACTGGGGTACTTGGCATGGGGATATTATGCTAACGTTTAGCTTATGTGAGATTGAGGACTATGTCCTTGGTCACACTACTTGCCCAAATCAGGACATTGATGAGGTCAGTGCTAAAAACTGGAAACTGAATGATAGTTTCACCATGCGCATAATCAGGACCAATATAGGTTGCACACAAAAAATCCATGTCGCTGATGCTAAAACAGCACATGAGATGTGGAACAGTCTCAAGGCCATACACCAGTCCCGAGGTATACAGACTGAGCATTAGCTCATGCAGGACTTGTATAAAATGAAGGCACATGATGGACAGAATATTATTGAGCACCTTTGGAGACTAAAAGAGATATGGGGTTGTATTTCACTCATATGTGACCCTAAATTACTGATGAGCAGCAATCAATTTAAAGTGTTCATAATACATTCACTGCCATCAATGTGGCTACTGTTCACAACGCCTTATTTAAAGGAGGCCATATATGCCAATACTTCTGTAAACCAACTTATCGGTGATCTCAATGAGGAATATTGCTGATGCATTTGAAACCAGCAGAATGAGGTTGCTAGTAGTAACAATACATATGCGGCTAGCCTCTCACAGAACAAAAATACATATACAGGCCCTAGCAGTGACAAAAAGCACTCAAAGACAGCCTGTATGATTTGTGACATGACAAATCACAAAACTGAAAATTGCTGATGGAAAGGCAAACCAAAGTGCAGCTACTATAATCATTTTAATCATGTCAAAGAAGACTGTCAAAAGTTCTCATACGATAAAAGAAAAGCCAAAGTACAATTCATAAAAAAGGGCAAAGCCAAAATGGTTGCCCAGGTGTTAGCCGAAGAAAACCCAGAAGTGAATATGTCTGAGATAGCAAACATCTCTGAGGCAAATAACACTAAGATGAACACCTCCAGAGTAGCTGATATTCCCAAGATTAGTAACATCTCCATGATAGCCAAAGAAGTGCTAAGTGCAGTTGGCAAGATCCAATTCCCAGATTTGGAGAATGAAGAATTGATTGATGCAGTTAGTGATGATGACAAAGATGTAAATATGGCTGATGCAAATGATGATACTGCTCACAATTATGACTGGTTGGCTGACAGCAGAAGCACTCTTCATATAATGAATCAAAAAGAGTGCTACCAAACATTTATTCTGCAAATACATATTATAAAAGGAGTTGGAGGAAAACAAACACATGCAGAAGGACATGGAACAATAATCCTATGTGCACGATATAATAATCAGATAACAAATCTTAAATTACAAAATGTGCTATATGTCCCAACAAATAAATACAATTTATTTGCACTTGGCAAATGGGACACTAATGGTTGTATGTACCAAGGACACAAAGGTAAACTTACCTTATATGATAAAAATAAGAAAATCATAGCAATTGGGATGAAGGTAACACAAAGTTTATATAAATTCAAATTCCAAATTGTCCTCAAACAGAAAACCCTCGATGATATACAAGTAATGTCTGCAGAACTGGCTCAAGGCTAGGAAGAGTGGCATAAATGCTTTGGCCATGTAAGCTATGCAGGCCTAAAAGAATAATATGAAAAAAAACTTGTTGAAGGATTTAAAGTAAATATACAATCAAAAACGACAGATTGTGCTGCATGTGTGCAAGGCAAATTAACAGTGCAACCATTTTTAGGGCATCATAAACCTTGCACTAAAAAGGGACAAATAACACACATTGATTTGTGGGGTAAATATGATGTAATGTCCATCAGAGGAAATCAATATTATCTACTCCTCATAGATGATGCAATGCGATATGTCACACTCAAATTCATTAAATTAAAATCAGACACCGCAAAAGAGATACAAGGATATCTAACGTATCTACAAATAAGAGAAAATCCCATGCAAGTGATTAAAATCGATTGTGGGACAGAGTTCTTAAATCTCCCAATGAGAGAATGGTGCAATACAGTGGCTCAAAAAACTGTCCCAATGTTTGGCCATTTTGGAAAGATTGACCTGCCATAATTCAAAGAAAATAGGGAATAATCTGAAACTAATATTAAATCATCTTGGCTTTCAAATAAGCCCAAGATCATGTGATTTGGATAAGAATTGATGTAATGGCAGGTAAAATAAAACACCCTATCATTGGGACAGTTTTTTGACCCTACCTTATTTTTGCAAAATCCTATAGTATTTCTAAAATAGAGACACAAATACTTATTCTAATGGGCTGAAACTTTGCATAAAGGTAATATAACATATAATGAGCCCAACCCAGGTGTAAATAAGCAAAACTAACCACTTTTTCCTTACTTATAGCACTTTTAATATTTATTACTTATTATACCATTTATTCCTTTTAAAGTGTGTTCCAAGCTTGGGAAATGGCTGAAATGGGTTTGTAATCTGTAATATTTGCTAATATAAGCAGGGCAGTGCCAATAATGCTGCTAAAAGGTATTCAAATAACTTTTTCCCCTCTATTTAATATGCACTTTTG
Source organism: Russula lepida (assembly GCA_003316425.1). Taxonomy (NCBI): domain Eukaryota; kingdom Fungi; phylum Basidiomycota; class Agaricomycetes; order Russulales; family Russulaceae; genus Russula; species Russula lepida. Next base: position 9,478 of record QFEZ01002426.1, read on the forward strand.
ACATTATTGGGTCTTTTCAACAAGGTGCAGTCATTTAAATGACTTATAACTTTTAGAAAAGCAAGAACATAATTTTATTAACCAGATTGCCTGTTTACATTACTAATAAGTAGGGGATTATAGGCTTTATCTATGTTTAAAACTTCTTTCTATAGTGATATTTTAATAAATCTTATAATAATCATATCTAATATTGGCCATGTGACTCTATAGAGCTTATATAAGTCCTATTTAATTAATCAAAACACCCAATGCCATTTTAGCCTTTGACTTTTATATTTAATCTGAAAAATTTATTAATATCACTATAGAAAGAAGTTTTAAACATAGATAAAGCCTATAATCCCCTACTTATTAGTAATGTAAACAGGCAATCTGGTTAATAAAATTATGTTCTTGCTTTTCTAAAAGTTATAAGTCATTTAAATGACTGCACCTTGTTGAAAAGACCCAATAATGTCAAAAGTGCATATTAAATAGAGGGGAAAAAGTTATTTGAATACCTTTTAGCAGCATTATTGGCACTGCCCTGCTTATATTAGCAAATATTACAGATTACAAACCCATTTCAGCCATTTCCCAAGCTTGGAACACACTTTAAAAGGAATAAATGGTATAATAAGTAATAAATATTAAAAGTGCTATAAGTAAGGAAAAAGTGGTTAGTTTTGCTTATTTACACCTGGGTTGGGCTCATTATATGTTATATTACCTTTATGCAAAGTTTCAGCCCATTAGAATAAGTATTTGTGTCTCTATTTTAGAAATACTATAGGATTTTGCAAAAATAAGGTAGGGTCAAAAAACTGTCCCAATGATAGGGTGTTTTATTTTACCTGCCATTACATCAATTCTTATCCAAATCACATGATCTTGGGCTTATTTGAAAGCCAAGCTGATGTAATATTACTTATATTATGTTCAGATTATTCCCTATTTTATTTGATTTATGGCAAGTCAATCTTTTCAAAATGGCCAAACATTGGGACAGTTTTTTGAGCCACTGTACATGTGGAATTGATATACAGACTATAGCACCATACTCACCATCGCAGAATGGCATCACTGAACGAATGAATCGTACACTTGTTGAGTTAGCACAAGCCATGTTAACGGCCACACATCTACCAGAATTCCTATGGAAGCCTGTGATTATGCATGCTGCCTATGTGAGGAACAGATCATACACATGAATAATACCAGGTTGCACACCATATGAAGGCTGGAATGATCACAAACCTGATGTATCCCACTTACAGGAATTTGGATTGCCAGTATAGATCCTATTACAAGGACAACAAATGCAATGAAAAATCCTACCTAAAACACACCAACATTTCTACATTGGAAATGAGGATAACTCCAATTCAATTATATATTACAGTAAAGAAACAAGGAGATTACAAGTCTCCAGAAACTATTATCTTATAAACGATGCGTTAACACATATGAATGATCCTGCATGTGAAGGGGAGCGGGCCAGTGAAGCCACACACGCCCGACTGGATATAAGCAAGATTAACAAGCGAGATATAAATGCAAAGATGCAAGAACAAATCCCCACAGGACACAAGGGGAGTACAGGACAAATAAAATTATCACAAAAGCGTACATATGATAAAATAGAACAAAATCAGGAAGAACCACGAAAAACAAGAGGAATAAAAAGGGATTATCGATTACTTGATGACCCATATGTGGATATGGATGATCCTGAACTGGAAGTCGAATTCGCAGAGTTAATAAATGTAGCTGAAGCAGGAGATGAATTTCATAGCCTAAAAGAGGCAAAAGAATCTCCCAAATGGCCGCAATGGGAATGTGCCATTTGAATAGAATTAGAACAGCTACAGGATAAGGGTACATGGAAATTAGTTGATCCACCTGTTGATGCGATCCCACTAACAAATAAATGGGTATTTGTCAAAAAGAAAGACAAAGAAGGTAATATAATTAAATTTAAGGCGAGATTAGTCGCCAAAGGATGCATGCAGCGTCCTGGACATGACTATTTAGAAACGCATTCTCCAGTAGTAAGACTGGAAACTATAAGAGCTATACTAGCAATTGTGGTACAGGAGAACCTCCTGATACAGCAAATGGATGTAAAAGGAGCCTATTTAAATGGGCATTTAAAAGAGACAATATACATGAAACAGCTGGAAGGATTTAGCGATGGAACAAATCGCATATGCCAATTAATTAAAACATTGTATGGCCTTAAACAATCAGGTCGTGAATGGAATAATGAATTCAATATTAAAATGCAATCAAAAGGATACTGAAGGTTACATTCAGATCCACATGTACATACAAAGATATGCAACAAAGAAACAGCGATCATAACAGTATGGGTAGACAATCTATTATTATTTGCAAAGTCTAACCATACAATGAATGAGATTAAAAGTGACTTAAGGTCTGAATGGGAAGTCACCGATATGGGTGAACCTTCCAAAATAATAGGAATTGAGATCGCAAGATCTCATGGTGAGATACATATATCTCAGAAGCGAAGCATTGAATCTATATTAAACAGACAAGGGCTGGACAGATCAAATCCAGTCATCACACCATTAGATCCAAAAGTGAAACTGGAACCTAATCCAGAAGGAAATAAGGGTGACAGAAGCAATGCATATGCACAATTGCTAGGGGAATTACAGTACATCTCAAATGCAACACAACCTGATATCACATATGCCATAAATAGACTGGCTTCATATACAGCCAATCCCAATATGAAACATCAGACAGTGCTCAAACATATATTGCGTTACCTATCTGGAACTAAGGACTACAGGATCACATATAAATATATTGATGGTTCCATCCCCACGTTCCATGGATTCACTGATGCTGCCTTTGCTGACTGAGAAGAGAAAAAGTCTACTCCTAGCTATATCATTATTGCGGCAGAAGGCACTATCACATGGAAATCTGGAAAAGAAAAGGTAATTGCTTAATCTACCACTGAGGCTGAATTTGTTGCATTATGGGAAGGTGGCCAGGAAGCGCAATGGCTAAGAAATCTATATCAGGAGCTAAATTATGCACAAGAAAGTCCTATGTTAATTTATTGTGACAACACCAGCATGGTGGCTATAGCAAAGAACCCACTATATCATAAAAGAACTAAACATATAGAAACAAGATTTTATTGGGTTCGAGAAAAAGTACAAGCAGAGTGAATTGATGCAGAATATTGCTGCACAGATAACCAAACTGCTGATATACTTACTAAGCTGCTAGTGTGAGATAAGCATATGAAGCACATGACTTCTATGGGACTCGCACCAGTCTGAAGGGGAGTGTTGAGAGTGCACACCCAGACAGGCACTGAGATCCCACAAGCACTGTTAATAAGCAATAGACATAATGGGACATCCACCCATTTATATTAGTAAGATGTCATTATATGTCATAGGTACTATAAAGTGTGAGAGCTTGGAATTAAAACATAATGAGTGCTCCCCACTCAAACTGTAACCAGCCTTGGGAACAGGAGCTGATGCATCACTCTGTTGCCCATGTAAGAGATGAAGAACTGGTACAAAAGGTATCTTGGTCTAGTCCTGTGACATCATCGTGCGTCATGAGTCTAGACGCGGCATCTTGCTTTCTTGCTTTCTGGTCTGATAATATGTTCTTGTGCCCTGTTTCATGTTCACCCATCTGTGTGGGCCTGTTGGAGGGGTTCGGTGAGGACCCCAGATTAGTAAGCAGTTTAGCCACACGGCATGGTACGAATCACACTACTTTAGTTCACGTTTATTAGACATCAGACGCGATCGTACATTCCTACTGTCATTCGTTTTCAACCATATATACTTACTATACGTCAGCTAGAGACCCTCAGTCGTTCTACTCAACCGACTGAGGTCAGTACTTACCGCTCCTACTTACACTTACCCATTCACTCACTCATTGCCTTAGTCTCATTCCAATAGGTTAGATACTGAATAATATAGTCGTTCTACTCAACCAACTGAGTCTCATTCCAATAGGGCCTAGCCTGTGGAGGCCCTTGTACCTTTACCATTATTTCGGACTTTTAGACTCCTACTTGGTTCAGCCTTAGGCCCCTAGTTAGTCTATCTTGTAACAGTATATAGGGAGTGCCTTAACTGCCCTAAACCGGCAAGTTGAGTCTCCTGTCTCAATTTACATGTCTTCTCTTCTTCTTTTCTCTCTCACAAGAGGGTCTTGCTAAGGAACTTGCAAGGCGGGAACCTCTTACTCTGTCTAAGCTACCTAGGAGGGCATGACTCCTATCAAGTTACACAGCGACTAGTCTAAGCACTGATGCACACAAAGCGGTGGTGACATTAGACTCAACTTTGTTATTCAAGATGGCTAGCAATACGGCACTGTTGACTCAGAAGCAACTGCTCGAGTCCAATCCCAACCAACGAGTCTTCACTTTACTCAGCAACAACAGCAGGAACAGTACAGGGAAAGACCTGCTTTTCTTTTCTACAAAGGAACCTTTGTCACTCACGGATGCAATTCCTGTCGCTCTCAACCAAGGATTGTGGCATCAAATTACTAAAGATCTTACATTTGGGATCCCGGCACCAGAAGTACACAACTACGACGACCCACCATACCCTAAGGAGAAGGGAAAGGCTAAAATTCAAGTCAAATTGGACAAAGAAGAAGACATTGACAAGTCAATACAAAAGCAAGTCGACAAAGATATCAGGCATTCCCCTATTGCACCAGACGCTGTCCTACCCTCATGAGCAGCACTAATTCTCAATACTATGAGCAACACTACAACAGAAATGGCAGCCTTCACAATGTCTAAACCAAGTACAACACGAATCCAAAAGGCATTTGGAGCAGCAATGAAGAAATACACCCCACCAAACCCACCTAAGAAGGGAGGCCCACCCTCAGATGGATCTGGACCCCCAGGAGGATCAGGGAATCCTGGTGGAGGTGGAGGAGGAGGACCCCCCAGAGGAGGACAAGGAGGAGGGGCACAAGGACCAGAAAATCCAGGAGGCGATGCCAGACTTATGGGCACCCCGCCTGCCATCTTCAGCGGAGATAGAAAACTCGCTGATAACTTTATGGACGAGCTCCTCCTCTATTACCACATTAACCGACTAAATCCAACTCTTGCTTCGCCAATCACTAGGGTGGCAGTGGCCCTCTCTTACATTAAAGGCGAAGATGTTGCAGGATGGGTACGCGACATGGGGGTGTTCCTAGACAGCCTCCTCCCCGAAGACGATACAGATGATGTCTGGGATCATTTTGTGGACACCTTTGGGGCCAGATTCCAAGACTCTACTAAAGCAGACTGGGCTCGAAATGACTTGGAAAAGCTACAACTCAGGATGCCTTTTGTAGATGAGTACACTTCCGAGTTCAAAGAACTAGCAAGAAAAGCCGACTATCAAGCAGAAAATCCTGAAACCTGGAGGCTTTTTATGAAAGGACTCTCGATCAAGGTCCTCGAAGAGGTCATGCATGGCAGGACTCCCGCCACTTACAAAGATCTCAAACAATGAACTGTAGAAGCAGTACAATCTCAACAAACTATATACAATATCATACACGGGAGAAACCAAAACAATCCCTCAAATACCCCTTTCCATCTGAAACCGTTCAATTGGGGCAACAAATGCTTTGATCAAGGGCAGCAACGCCCTCAGTAGAATTCTTCAAATGCCCCCTGACAATATAATGATAGGGTGGTTCCCATGGACATAGGACAAGCCAGAGGCTTTCAGGGCAGAAACCAACGAGGAGGCTACCAACAATTCCAAGGACGAGTTGCGGCTTTAAATGAGCCTGGTGGACCTCAAATAGCTTGGCAAGGACGAGGATGAGGAGGCAATAACAACGCCCCGCAAGGAGCATGTTTTGAATGTGGCCAGTTTGGCCACTACGCTCGGAATTGCCCTCGCAGAGCCAGGCAGTCCAACATTAATCTTATGGATGCCAAGTGGGATAGCAACTCTGCTATTGACATACCTCCTCTCGAGGTTCCCCGTGACACGGTAGCATCAGCAAAACACCTCCTCTCCACGATAAATGAAGAAGAAAGAAACCAACTGGCCAAAGAAATGGGAGTGAAAGAGGATTTTCCTACAGCCTAATTAGGTCAGCACTAATTAGGCAAAATAGCACTGGAGATGTATTCTTTTCTGCATGGAAATCTATGACCCTTCGATTTTTCATTCACTCCATTGCCAAAAGAGCTGAAGCAATTGCCCTCATTGATTCAGGGGCAATGGAAAACTTCATGAATCTAACGTATGCCAAATGGCTACGACTACCTATTGAGCAAATGAAGGAATCACGAAAACTCCTCAATGTCGATGGTACTGAAAACAAAAATGGCGAACTAAAATACTATACCGACCTATCGGTTCAGACAGGCCAAACTCGCCAGAAACTTTCGTTTTACCTTACCGAGTTGGGAGAACACAAGGCAATACTGGGATACCCATGGTTTGCAGCAGCGCAGCCCAAAATTGATTGGAGACAAGGATGGATTGATCACACTCAACTTCCAATTATTTTATGGGCAGACAATGCTAAGAAAGCATGATTCGTCCCTCGATCTGTCAATATTCCAAGGACAAGGGGACCACAAGAGTATTTTATTGGTTGAGTGACATTCCATCCAAAAGTTATTCCCCTATCGCCAATAAAAGGAGTACCAGAGGAATACCAACGCCATAAAAAGGTTTTCAGTGAACAAGAATCACAGAGACTTCCATGCCACACTATATGGGATCATCCCATTGAACTCCTACCTGGAGCGCCCTCGTCCTTACCAGGAAAGCTACTTCCTCTTACCCAAGCAGAAATTGCTGAAGCCAGAAAATTCGTACATGAACACCTTGTTGAAGCGCAGCGAGGTAAAAGTCGGTCGGCAGCTAAGCACGCAGACCAGTCAGTAAGAACTATATTATAGAGCTGTAAATACTTGCCTAAGCACGCAGACCAGTCAGTAAGAACTGGGGTGCTAAGGCGTACAAGTTACACTACTTATACATCTAATGAGTGTGCCTGATCTGCAAGGATCGTCGGTAGCGAAGACAATAAGAGAGGCTAAAAGGGTAAAGCTACCGGTAGAATGAAAGCTAATAGGTAATAGGATAGGCAGGTAAAGAGACTATTATGGCACACGAATGAATAGGAGTTGCCGACAGAGTATCGGCAATCAACGCGTGTAGAGCTACCGAGGCACATGTAGCGTAGGCAGCTATAGGCAGCTATTAGGCAGCTGTCCGAACACCTCGGGAGCTCATAGGGAGTGACTAGAAGTAGTTTAAAGCAATAAGATATATTGGAGCACTCGGCAGCGCTCAGTATCTACTACTATGTACAGTATAAGTCCGGGAGCCGATCCATATCGCTAGAGCGGTCTGTCTCAACACCATCATCATCAACTTTGCCCCAGGAAAGTGGCACTACTTCCAAACCCGAAAAACTG
>QFEZ01002428.1:0-12992 GCA_003316425.1 Russula lepida
GCAATGAATCTCACCAATCTTAAACTCACGAAGTAATCGACAAATGTGCCATATGTCAAACCTATTGGAAACTAACTCCCCATCGGCACTACTGCTTAGTCCTAGGTATTGTTGGCAAAAAGCTAGAGGAGTTCGAATGTATGTGGGAGTTTGTGAATGCAATGAGTGCTGCTCTGAAAGGTAAGATTACTGTTTTCTTAGCAGTTAGTCTACCTAACCTGACTCGTTATAGCTCATGAAGCCGCTTACAACGCTGGTATTCTTCATCGGAACATTAGCCCCAGGAATATATTGATCATCAGCTCCAACCACTTGCATGCCTCTGACTCTGATCATGACAACCAGGCTAAACCAAAGATTGAGGGGGGAATACTTATTGACTGGGATCTCTCCAAAATCATCGACACAGATGATGGACTCAGTACCACATGCCATCATGCACGCACTGTAAGTTGATCACACAAAGCAGTATACCTGATTCCTGACACATTGACACATCTGGACGCCAGGGAACCTAGAAGTTTATGGTGGCCGAGCTTGTTGAATCATCTAGTATACCCCATACCCTTGCTCACAATCTTGAATCATTTTTCTGGGTTCTTCTCTGGATTGTCCTCATACAGGTGAAAAGTAACTTGACCGACAAAAGGTGCTCAGGTTGTCTCAAACAGATGAGGCCAACATTTTTTGGAAACCAAAGCGAGTCTGGAGGCTCATCGAAAAGGGTGTTTCTAACATCAAGGGACCTGACTGATGGCAAAAATTTTAAAATTGCCAGAAATCCCTCCCTTTGTGACCTTCTGATTGCAATGAGGTGCTTAGTCGCCATACCATACAACAAACCATACAAGTACGAATCACCCTACGCACATGATGCTGGGTCTGCACCTGACTTCAAATACGACGAGAGGATCAAAGCACACAACCAGGAAATGGTGCATTTGAAGAGCCATAAGAAGATGCTTTCTCAATTCACACAGGCTTTTGCAGACAAGTGGCCCAGCAATGACAAGGCCGATTCCCAGGTCACTCTACAACCTCAATCTGACTATTGGTACAGCCAATCCGATTCCAAGCAGTCGAGATCTGTGGTTGAAGAGGATGGTGCCTTTAATAAGCCATCGTCAAGCAAGCGGAAGGCTTAGATGTTTCATTCTCAGGGTTGTACTGTATGTTGTTTATGTTTGGTCATGCTGTCTCTGATGTATGCCCATCCGTATCGTTATCCCACCAGCTCATTTGTTATCTTGTACACTCTCTTCATCTCATCCTCATTATCCCTGTGCTCTGCAGAGTAGATCAGGGCCTATTGCAATTGATACTGTAGCTTTCCCAGAAATATTGTTTGTGCAGCAGGCATGTTGTCTGTTGCAGTGCCACACTTGGATCAGAGCAGGTTGGAGTGCACACATTCAACTTCCACAATTTGAAAATCCTCCATCCTCACATCTCCATTCATTGTCATCTACTCTCGACTCTCACCCATCTCCTCAACTGCCGGTGCAAGATACTTGCGAACAAATCATGTTCCTTCCCACCTTCACAACCCCCCACCTTTCCTTTTACCTCCATTTCTCCCCTTTTTCCCTTTGTACTTTGGGCAATGACGATCAGCACTTAGCCACAGCAGCATGGCATTAGTATGCCCTCTATTCCTTAGCTCTTTTCCCTTCAATTTTACTGACATTTTCTATACAATTTTCCTGCTCATCTGGTGCAACGACAACCCATATTACCCATTCCTTTACAACACTGCTCCCTCCTTACCTCCAGTCTCAATTACTTAGTAGGGACCCAAAATATATTATAAGCTACCTCCTTTGGAGGTGGCATGATTATCATCAGATCATCAGAATATGACTCCTGCATATCAATCTAGTTGTGTTTTCCCTTTTCTCTCACATGCTTTCTCGTCTCATCTTGTTGCCTCAGCACTTGCACGTGTGGAACTGCTGTCCACCTTGTGCCCCTGTCTCACCTCTCTCATCAATCTCTCTCACCGCATCTTATCAGGGACGGCAAACTAACCTCATAGCCACTATCTTGGCTACAGAAGACCACCGCAGTATTTGGTCCATCTAATGTATGCAAGTTTAATGGCACAGCACCCATGATCCAGCTTCCATGTCCGTGTATGCTAGGCATGGAGGCCTGTCTTTGATGATGGTATCAGTGTGCTCCTTGACCCTTGGCCTGATCTGGGCACCATTCACACTCATCCAGACATCTATTTTGAGGCATCAGCTCTACTCAAAGGGGAGCAAAAATTTATCTTACCAAGTGTAGACAATGAGCAGGCTGTCACCCCCACAATCTCTTATTGCCCCTTGTGCTGCTGCCACCCGACGCCCTCAAACGCTACACGGAGCCCCGAGTGATACAAAGCTGCACAGCATGCCACATGTTTGGAACCGCCTGACAACGTTGCCTAGGACTCGAATGAAGCAGGGGGAGGGCATGGCAGGAGAGTGCTCCTGCCATGCTTGGTTGCCCCCAGCTTGCCCATGCAGTTGAAATGGGCGAGATCGAGGTGCCGAACCCACGTACAGTAGAAGCCAAGTGCAAGACCAAGTGTCACGAGGACAGACAGCTGAACACGAGTGCATGCCTGATTGGTTGCTGCAAGAGGTGCTGAGCGCAAACTTAAATGTCTTGAAGAGCACAGGCAGTTGCAAGCCTGAGGTGAGCCGGCTGCCTTGAAGAGCACCGCTCCCTGGGATCTTGAGGGAAAGATGTGGTATGAGCACACAAAAATTGAGTCAGTATGGCTGGCATCGATTATAATGACGACCACACACCTTCATTCCCCTTTCCCATCACTTTGGACCACCTTTGGAGTGGCTCCACCATAAGATCCATGGCATTTTCTTGCTTGTGCAACTCCTGTGGTGCTCCGCAAGCACGACCCACAAGGTTGCACCCCAGCATGGTGTGTTCTCGCTTGCTCGCTTGAGTGTGTGTGGATTCCTTGGTGGGCCACAACAAGGGCGGTGATCCAAAAGTGGGTACCTTGAAAAAAATGATAATCTACACTGAAGGTAAGGAAATCTCGTTGTTTCTGCCCATACATGTCCAACCATCCCCCTCCCCCTCTATGCAATGGCAAGAAGCCATGTACAGAGAGCTGTCCACCCAACCCGCCGAGCACCCATAGCATCCACAGCACCCAGAATGATGGCTTCAGCAACCAATTTCTGTCGCCGTGCCAACCATTCGCACAAGTCATCTGACGATGTGTGAGAAACCATATTGAGCGATTCAGTGGATGACTTGGAGAACCTTGCAATGGAGTGGGAGTTCAACGAAGGATTGGAGCTCGTCCTTCATGACCTCAACTGTTGCCCTGCATGCGGCGAATTCATGATGCACTACTCCAGTGCAAAGGCTCGCTTGCATCCATCACATGATATGGCATATCTGGCCTGCAAGAAGAATGTTGGGAGAGAATTGCAGGGTTGGATAGGCAATTGCATCGGGATGAATTGTGCAAAAGTACTTCCCACCTCCAGTAAATCCTTGAAGGCATTTGCCAGGAGAAGAAGACAGCTTGCATTGGAACGCTGTCATGGGAGATTGGATGACATTCACCTTGCGTTGGAGGAAGCTCGGCAAGAGTGGGTGGCTGCCAAGTCATCCCAATGCCCCTGGTTGTCTCCATCTCCCTCACCTTGGCCACACAAGTTACCGTGCCACGTGCCCACACCATTGTAAGGATTCCCTTAGTGCCATGCTCAGATCGGCGCGGAACCCGCGTCAGAACGCTCGTCAGCCACAACACGTTCAACTGTACATTTTACCTCTCACTACCTCCCTCCATTCATCATCTCTCGACTCTTGCTCATTGCCTCCCCCTCAACCTCTGGTGCAAGATACCGTGGACGAATCACACACTCTCCCGCCTCCACAGCCCCCGCCTTTCCTTTTCCTTTTTCGCTTACTTACTTCTCCTCTGTACTTCGGGCAATGATGATCAACACTTAGCCGCAGATGCACAGCACTAGTACGCCCCCAATACATTCCTTAGATCCTTTTCTTTCAATTTTACTGACATTTTACTATACATTTTCCTGTCCATCTGGTGCAACGACGCCCGGTATACCCTCTCTCTACAAACACTGCTTGCTCCTTACCACTGGTTTTCGATTATGTTGTAGGGACGCTCGCTGTATTTAAGCTGCCGCCTTTCATGGCTGGCATTAGCATTCTCTTAGTTTCAGAATCTCACAGTGTGTTTCCTCTCTCATCTTGTGTGTTCTCACCTCTATTGACTTGTCTCATTCCGGCACTTGCGCTCGCGGATCTGCTGTCCACCTTGTGCTCGTTCTGACTCGTCTCTCTCGCCTTTCACCACCCATCTTTGTCTCATCTCATTTCTTATCAACCACACACCACATCTTACCAGGGACGACAAATCCTCACTCGCAGCTGCTAGTCAAGCTACATCTGGAGCCCACCAGTAGTAGTTTCTCTCGGATCGCAACTGTGGTTCCCATCAGTTGCATCCTCGTCGTCCTCCCCTCCCTCTCACCCTCTTTATGAGGAAAGGCAAAAGCAAAGTCCAGCCCCGTAACTCGTTAGGATGGTTCGTCTCAGCACCCCCTCCCAGTTCGCTCGCCACCCCTGCCCCATCGTCCTTGCACTCTCCCCAGCCGTCTACGCCAGTACAGCCCCCCAGCAGCCTCACATCCTCTCCTCTCACCTCCTCGCCTTCAGACCTTCCTGGTAGCTTTCCTTCGTCCCGGCTCGCGTCCCCTGCTCTCGACTCTAGCGTCGTTGATACCCCTTCTTGGCTGGCCTCCCCTGTTGCTGCCGTAACTGGTCCCTCATTCTATTTCCCTATGCCACCTGTCTCTCAGTCCTCTCAGCCCGTTCCTGGCCCTCTGGACTTCGCCGCTCTTTCAGCCCCCCCTAGCCCATCCACATCCACCACGCCAGCCATCTCAGCCACCTCTTCCACATCAGTTGTCCCCGCTCCTTCCGCCATCTCATCTACCCCTGCTGCCTCAGTTGTCCCCACTGCTTCCGCCATCTCGTCTGCTTCTCCTGCTTCAGTCGCCCCTGCTGCTTCAGCCGCCTCATCCACTCCTTCCACTTCAGTTGTTTCCGCCGCTTCCACCACCCCATCTCTCACTCAGCACACCATCGTTATTTCGCCCGTGTCAGTCGTCTTACCTCCCAGCCAGCCAGCATCGCCCGTTATCCCCAGTTCGCAGCCACCCGTCACCATCACACCTGTCACTACAGTCACCACAGCAGCTCAGCCTGCTGCCTCTATGATCGCCACCGCATCCACACCTGCTACCACCCCCTCCGTCGTTCCCATTCCACCTCCTTTGCCCACTTCTGCACCTTCCGCACCCCCGATGAGCACCATGGCCAGTTCGGCAAACGGTCCCGGCGCCATGCCCGCCCCGCACTCGCACAATGCTCCCTACTTCTCGGGTCAGCAGAACGACTCATTAGCAGACTTCCTTCACGAGTACGATGGCCTTGCATCCAGTCTCGGTCTTTCCAGCTCTTAGAAGGTAGACACTGTCCTTCACTATGTCCCAGCCACAACGTGGGAATTCTGGACCACCCTCGACGGCTACATTGCAAAGGACTGGACAACCTTTTGCTCAGATCTCAGGAAGCTGTACCCTGACACAGCAGCCAGCAGCCGCTACACAAGGACAGGCCTGCAAGAATTTGTCAAAATCTTGGCCCAGACGCGCATCCGAGATGAAGATGAACTCCTGCTCTATTACCAGCATTTCCTGCAGATCAGCAACCCCCTTCGCCTCTCCAACCAGCTGTCGGACAAAGTTCGGAATGCCGAATTCTTCAATGGCTTCCACCCAAGGGATCGCGACATCATTTATGACAGGCTTTTTGCCATCGACCCCAAGCGTCCACTCTACCAAACCCCTAGCGTTGATGACACTTGGGAAGCTGCTCATGGCTACTTCACCAACAACCAGTTCCACCTTTGTACATCACACGATGCCCTTGAAGACAGTTCCTCCCTCTCCAACAACCGTCTAATGGAACAGTGGTTCGGAAAGGAAGCCCAGGACCCTCGGCAACACCAGCACAATCAGTATGACTGCAGGCCAGCACCTCAAATGTACCGCGACCACTGGCAAGACACCAGCACGCAGCAACCAGAATACATCACCAAACCTGTCAGCTTCCAAGATTCCCACCCGCTGCAAGATGCTGAACACCTCAACGTCAGCGATCTTGTGCACAAGATGTACAGCTTCAGCACACACGATGCAATGTATGCAGGACTTTATGCCATATGCCTACAGCGCTTCCCGGAGGTTGCAAAGAGTCTAGCCAAGCCAGAAGTAGCTAACCACTCATCTTCGGCATTCACACTTCAGGCTTCTAACCAAACACGGCCTCAGCCTCTTGTAGCACACACTATGCCTAACACAGCCTTAGCCCCTGTCCCGCAACCAGCCCCTATCCAGCAGCCAACTGACCATGCTTCAGAGGTCAACGCGTTCTTTGGCACACCACCCCGAGCCAGCAGCTGTGCATTCTGCACACAACCCGGCCACATGGTTCGCCGATGCCCAACAGCTAGGGAGTATGTCGACAGTGGTCGTGCTAGGATCAAGAACAGCCGCATCCACCTTTCCAATGGCCAACCTGTTCCCAACGATGGTAGTGGCCATGGTTTGAAGTACGGCATCGACACATGGCTTGTAGCAAACATAGTACCCACTTCCAACACTTCCACAGTTCCAGCTCATCCCTTCTCCACAGTTCCAGCTCATCCCTCCTCCACGGTTCCCTTCCAATGTGATGCCCCACCTCATGTTGCACTCCATTTTGAGGCAATCCGGAGCGAAGTACACATGGCTGAAATCGCTGACACTGCTGACTCAGCTGATCCTCCCAGCGGTAATAGCACCGATGATGCAGCTAGTGAACTTTACAACCTTCACGAAGTCCTTGCTACAGAACGGAAGAAGCGCGATGCAAGACTACCAAAGCCAACACAGCCCGCACCGCCCACCACAACCAGCACCCCCATCCCTTCCACCCAACCTGCCACCAACACTACTTGCCCCACTCCTCAGTATCACTACCAGTCCAATGCTGAAGACCAGCAACTCACCACTCAACTCTTCAACTGGCTGCTTGAGGGCAAGCTTACCAATGTAACTCCAGCTCACATCTTAGCAGCTAGTGCTCCTATTCACAAAGACTTGGCCGAACGACTGCGCACTCGCTGTGTTGAGGCAGGCGCCTTCGAGCAGCTCACTAACTCTCATCTGGAGCCAGTCTACTCACTCCCACTTTGGGAAGTCAACATCTTAGTTGGCAGTTGCAGCATGGAAGCAGGAGTCATTGATCCTGGCTCTCAGATTGTCGCTATCCGAAAGGATCTGGCTGATGAAGTCGGAGCACACATCAACCCGGACATACGCCTCGAGATGCAAGGAGCTAACAGTGCTACAGACTGGACTCTTGGCTGTGCCGAGAACCTCTCTATGCAGATTGGCGACGTTTCCTTCAAGCTCCATGCCCATGTCCTCGAAAACGCCCCATTCCGACTTCTCCTTGGCTGACCTTTCCAACACCTCCTCCTGTGCAACCTTGAAGACAAACCAGATGGCCACGTTGACATCACAGTCCACGATCCCTGCGATTGCAACCACAAGGTATCCGTCCCAACCAAAGCACAACCCATGCAAGTAAGCTTCATCCACACCATGACTTATCAAGTTGTTTCGGCACCTCCCCGCATGGACACTCTGGAGCGCTATGTCACAGCACAGGCCGAATCCTTCCTTGTTCCAGCCACAAACACCTTTGCCTACAAGAAAGCCACCAAGAAAGTCCACCCAGTTGCTGCCTCCCTACCTGAAGACTTCCGCATCATCCGATGCCGGCCAGAAGACCCTCTCCTCACCCTTTTGCCCCTTCCAACTCACCCACCGCCCTTCACGCCTGGCACACGTCTCACTCAAGAACGTCTCAATGATCTCGACCTTAATCACTTCAACTTCCTCTGGCCCGAAGAACTCAAGCTTGCTCAACATGTCCTCAAACTCAATGAGAAAGCCCTTGCTCGGACTGAAGACGAGCGCGGCCAATTCTGAAACGATTACTTCTCACCAGTCAAGATCCCCACAGTCGCTCATACACCCTGGGTTCACAGGAACATTCCTATCCCTACCGGCATCCTCGACAAAGTAATTGACCTCTTCAAGAAGAAAATTGCTGCTGGTGTTTATGAGCCCTCCGATGCCTCTTATTGATCCCGGTGGTTTTGTGTCAAAAAGAAGAATGGCTCCCTCAGAATTGTACATGACCTACAGCCCCTCAATGCCATCACAATTCGCAATGCCGCTGTCCCTCCATTTGTCGATCAATTCATTGAAGGAATGGCAGCACGATCTTGCTACTCCATGCTTGATCTTTTTGTTGGCTATGACCACCGTGTCCTTGATATATCTTCCCACGACCTCACAACATTTCAGACACCCCTCGGAGCATACCGGTGCACTGTCCTCCCTCAAGGTTCCACCAATGCAGTCGCCATTTTTCATGGTGATGTCACTTTCCTCCTCGAGCCAGAAATCCCCGATGTTGCCAAGCCCTTCCTCGACAACACTGCCATCCGTGGCCCCGCTTCTTGCTATAAGATCCCAGAGGGGGGATACGAAACCATTCCCGAAAATGCCAACATTCGACGCTTCATATGGGAGCACCTCAACGACGTCCATCGAGTTATGCACCGCCTTGGTCATGCCGGTGCCACCGTCTCTGCTCCAAAACTCTTCCTAGCAGCACCAGAAGTTGTCATTCTAGGTCACAAGTGTACCTATGAAGGCCGTATCCCAGAAGATTCCAAAACAGCCAAGATCCGCACCTGGCCAGCCTGCAAGAATGTCACTGATGTACGTGCCTTCCTCGGCACTGCAGGTACCATGCGAATTTGGATCCGCAACTACTCAGCCATCGCCCACCCGCTCGTCGATCTCACCTGCAAGAACGTAGACTTCATTTGGAAAGAACAACACAACCGCGCAATGCAAGAACTCAAAGATGCGATCATCAGCTCCCCAGCCCTCATCCCCATCGACTACACCTCTTCCCACCCTGTTTTCCTTGCAATCGACTCGTCCTGGCATGCTGTTGGTTGGATCCTTTCACAAGAGTGTGAAGACGGACAATGCAGGCCCTCGCGTTTTGGCTCCATCGCTTGGAACGATCATGAAAGCCATTACTCTCAACCCAAGATCGAGCTTTATGGCCTTTTTCGTACCCTTCGTGTGCTTCGTGTTCACATCATTGGTGTTCCTAACCTAGTTATTGAGATGGATGCCCAGTATGTTAAGGGCATGCTCAGTAACCCCGACATGCAGCCAAATGCAGCGATGAACCGCTGGATTGCAGCCATCCTCTTATTCGACTTTAAACTCATCCACATCCCAGCTGACCGCCACCATGGACCTGATGGTCTCTCCCGACGTGAACCCATCCCTGGCGAAGATGAAGATGAAGACGATCCAGAAGAATGGATTGACAACATCCTCACTCTCGGCATCTGGGTCGACACTTGGCAGCACATGCAAAACCTCAAGACTCAAGCATCGCCCACAACACTTCCCTTCCCTTCCATTCCGACAACACCTCCTTCTGCCCCACCTCGTCCTTTACACAAATCATCCCCTACTACCGCCAACCAGCATCCCACCACCGACACCTTCAAGTTCTCACCCTCAAGTTCCCTCAACACTCAGCCTACTGTAGCAAGTTCAAATACAACACTGACAACAACAACAACACCAACACCAACACCAACTACTCCTTCAATGATGCCAGCACCATCCATACTGCCCTCAGCCAACTCAATGCTGCAAGATGCACCTGGTACCGCCCCTCCCTGCCCGCATGTTTCGAAGCGCTATGACGAACTTGAGCGTATACACAGCTTTCTTGGTAATCCAGCCCGATTGCACGATTTGCAGCTCTCCGAGCGCAAGAAATTTGTTAAACGTGCATGGCATTTCCTCTTGCACAACAGATGACTCTGGAGGCGACAAGCTCAAGGCCGGCACCAGCTCATACTGGAACCCTCACAGCTTGCCGAAGTCCTTCGTCAGGCGCACGACGCTCTAGGACACAAGGGTTACTATTCTACGCTACGCACCATCCTTGACCGATTCTGGTGGCCATCCCTTGCTAATGACGTTAAACAGCACATCACCACTTGCCATGAGTGCCAGCTCCGCCAAACCACCAAAGTCCGCATCCCACCGACAGTCACCATCCCTGCACCCCTCTTCCGAAAGGCATACATCGACACCATGTTGATGCCGCCTGCGTCTGGCTTCTGTTACATCGTGCAGGCACGATGCTCCCTCTCCGCCTGGCCCGAGTGGCATGCCCTTCACGTCGAGACGGCTCGCACCCTTGCAGCCTTCATCTTCGAAGACATCTTGTGTAGATGGGGAGCCGTCGAGGAGCTTGTCACTGACAATGGCACTGCATTTGTAGCCGCTCTCAATTGGCTCGCTGACCGCTATGACATCAGACACATTCGCATCTCCGCCTACAACTCCCGCGCAAACGGGATCGTCGAACGCCAGCATCGCACAATTTGGGAGTCTATTGTCAAGGCATGTGAAGGCAATATCGCAAAGTGGCCCATTATCACCCCGCACGTGTTTTGGGCAGACCGCACGACGACTCGCAAGTCAACCGGCCACACCCCCTTCTACATGGCACACGGCGTTGAACCCATTCTCCCATTTGATATCACCCTCGCCACCTTCCTTGTCCCTAATATTTCCACCACTCTTTCCACTGCTGATCTCCTCGCCATCCGTGCATGCCAACTCCAGAAACGCGAAGTCGACCTTGCCGCCATCCAAGCCAACATCCTCAAAAGTCGCTTCAAGTCTGTGCAGCAATTCGAGCAGGCTTTTGAGAAGACCATCAAGGACTTCGATTTCAAGCCTGGAGCACTCGTTCTTGTGTGTAATTCAAGCATCGAGACTGACTTAGGTCGCAAGTCGAAGCCCCACTATGTTGGCCCCATGGTTGTCATTCGACGCACTCCCAATGGTTCATACCAACTCGCCGAGCTCAATGGAGCTGTTTCCAAGCTTTGCTTTGCTGCTTTCCGTCTCGTCCCTTATCACACCTGCTCTCGCACCTCCATCCCCGTCACTCGTATTGTCGAATGCGAAGACCTCGTGAAGATACACCTTGATGAGGACTTAGAAGATGCTGTAGCTAACCCTGAAGACAGAGCCAGCAGCGACGGTTCCGATGCTTAGACAGCTGAAATTTTTAGAAGTGGTTTGACCAAGGACGGTCAAAATTTCAACCCCCCGGCTGGTGTAAGGATTCCCTTAGTGCCATGCTCAGATCGGCGCGGAACCCGCGTCGGAATGCTCGTCAGCCACAACACGTTCAACTGTACATTTTACCTCTCAATGCCTCCCTCCATTCATCATCTCTCGACTCTCGCTCATCGCCTCCCCCTCAACCTCCGGTGCAAGATACCCGCGGACGAATCACACACTCTCCCGCCTCCACAGCCCCCGCCTTTCCTTTTCCTTTTTCGCTTACTTACTTCTCCTCTGTACTTCGGGCAATGATGATCAACACTTAGCCGCAGATGCACGGCACTAGTACGCCCCCAATACATTCCTTAGATCCTTTTCTTTCAATTTTACTGACATTTTACTATACATTTTCCTGTCCATCCGGTGCAACGACGCCCGGTATACCCTCTCTCTACAAACACTGCTTGCTCCTTACCACTGGTTTTCGATTATGTTGTAGGGACGCTCGCTATATTTAAGCTGCCGCCTTTCATGGCTGGCATTAGCATTCTCTTAGTTTCGGAATCTCACAGTGTGTTTCCTCTCTCATCTTGTGTGTTCTCACCTCTATCGACTTGTCTCGTTCCGGCACTCGCGCTCGCGGATCTGCTGTCTGCCTTGTGCTCGTTCTGACTCGTCTCTCTCACCTTTCACCACCCATCTTTGTCTCATCTCATTTCTTATCAACCACATACTGCATCTTACCAGGGATGACAAATCCTCACTTGCAGCCGCTAGTCAAGCTACACCATGATCTCCACCTTCGCTTCCAGCTCAAATTTACATTTATAGTGGTATTTTGGATTTTCTTGTTGTCCCCGTTGTACACTTCCCATGTGCTGTGTATATACAATATTGGAAGTTCAATTCAACTCGTAGCCACCTGGAAGACCATTCAGTGAGACGGCCAACACTTAGTGACATGCAGGGACAGACTTATGACTTGCTTATCCATTGGTAAGGGTAAGGACAGGCATGCAATCCAGAGAATGAGAGTAGAATGAGTACATGATGTGCAATAGATGTGGCGATAAACGGGATCTTATCTCCCATAATGGGCCTATCAATCCCCATTGGCCGATTATCGCCATCACATACTCAGACTCGTTTTATTTAAAATTTGTGGCCTAATTTGCAGACTCTGTTTATGTCTCACTTGATTTAATATAATTGAACCCCTTTATGTACTCTGCTTGGTTAAGCTAACCAGAGCCAGTTAAGATCAAAACAATAGATGGGAATAAGTTTGGGTTACTTGACCAGTAAGTCGCATCAACTAATATCACAATTTAGTTTATATACAATAAGAAATTATCAGAACTCCACTAAGCGCATAAATTATATCAAATTATTCAAGTGCATTTATTCATAATTGTTTGACCCATGAAGAGGGGTCTACTAATGACTTGATTGTTTTTATATTATTTGTAATAACAGTTGTGTTAAGTTAGTTGTCAATTTATTGGACATTAATTGACTGTTTAGTTGACTATAAGTCGACTCCGCTTACTCACTCCTGCCTGCCATGTGAGAGGTGCTCGCCACCACATACATGCCTCAGCACACCTCTCCACACTATTATCGTCCATCATTATCACATTCACTGTCTCCACCTCCTTAGCACTGGAGGTACAACTCTCACTCTCATCCATG
>QFEZ01002458.1:0-23124 GCA_003316425.1 Russula lepida
TTCTTACTGACTGGTCTGCGTGCTTAGCTGCCGACCGACTTTTACCTCGCTGCGCTTCAACAGGCATGATCTGTGAGAATAGTGAAGGGATATTTTGTCCATCCCAAGTAGTGGCGCCAATGCATAAGGGACTTCATCATGGCTAGCAGCTCCCTTTTGTAGATGTCATAATTTTGTTCTGTGGGGGTGAACGTTGCTGAATAGTATGCAATGGGATGGAGTTTTGGTTTTGAGGTTTGATTTTGAGGTTTACTTGTCATGTCTGCCACTTGTGAGAGTATGGTGCCCATGCCATATGCAGATGCATCAGTTTGGAGATAGAATCGTTTATTGAAGTCAGGTTGTTGTAGAACTGGTGCTGCAGTCATGAGAGATTTAAGGTATATAAATGCTACTTCCTGAGCATTGCCCCAGTGCCAATTGGTGGCCTTCTTCATGAGATCGAGAAGTGGTCACACAATTTTGGAGTAGTTGGGGATAAAATAGCGATAGTATCCTGTAAACCCAAGAAATTGGTGGACTTCAGTGACAGTATTGGGTCTTGTCCAGTTTGTTACTGCTTGAATCTTCTTTGGGTCCATTTTCAATGTCCCTTGCCCTACGATGACACCCAAATAGTCGATTTCTTGTTGTTTGAAAGCACATTTTTTGGGCTTGAGGTATAAATTATGTTGTTCTAGCACCTCTAAAACCTTGTGTACATATGCTTTATGTCGGGCTCTGTGTTGTTCTTCCATTTCTCCATTTCACCGTTTTGTGTGGATGGCGAGGTCATCCATGTAAACTGATAACCACCCTTGTGCTACTTGTTTCTGGAAGATGGTATTCATTATCATTTGAAATGTGGCCGGGGAGTTAGTGAGGCCAAAGAACATAACTGTTGGTTTGAATAACCCCTCTGGGGTAAGGAATGCTGCCTTCCATTCGTCTCCAGGTTTAATATGAATGTTGTTATATCCCCATCTGATGTCAAATTTTTGTGAATAGGGTACATCCGCTGAGACAGTTGATGGTTTGGGGAATGAGTAGGGAAACATTACAATTTCTCTTGGTCCATTTATTGATTGGGCAGTAATCTTGGACTAGGTGTAACTTTCTGTCCTTCTTTTTAATGAAGAAGAAATTGGCTGTGTAGGGACTCCACGACTCCCTGATAGTTCCTCTTTTCAGGTGCTCTGCTACAAATTTGTGGGCCTCTCCGATTTCTGCTTAAGTAAGGGGAAGTGGTTTTCCTGGTAGAGACAAAGGCACTCCAGGTAGAAGTCCAATGGCGTGATCCCAAACTATATGATGAGGAAGTCTTTGAGACTCTTGTTCACTGAAAACCTTGTGATGGTGTTTATATTCCCATGGGACCCCTTTTATCAGTTCTGTGGGAATAGTTTGAGGATGAATCATTACTCGTCCAATGAAATATTCACTTGGTCCTTTCATTCTTGGTATGTTGACAGACCAAGGGACAAATTGTGCCTTCTTTGCGTTATCAGCTCTAAATATGATTGGGAGTTGGGTGTGACTGATCCATCCTCGTTTCCAATCAATTTGTGGTTGAGCTGCTGCAAACCAGGGATATCCCAGGATGGCTTTTTGTTCCCCTAACTCTGCAAGATAAAAGCAGAGTCTTTGGCAAGTTTGTCTGGTTTGAACCGATAGATCGGTGTAGTATTTCAGCTCTCCGTTCTTGTTTTCTGTTCCATTGACGTTAAGAAGCTTCCTTGGCTCTTTTATCTGCTTGATAGGTAGTCATAGCCATTTAGTGTAGGTTAGGTTCATGAAATTCTCTGTCGCCCCTGAATCTATCAGGGCAATTGCTTTGGCTCTTTTTGCAATGGAGTGGATGAAAAATCATAGTGTCATAGATTTCCGTGCAGATAGGAATACATCTCCAGTGCTATTTTGCCTAATCGGGGCCGATCTAATTAGGCTGTGGGAAAACCCTCTTCGACTCCCATTTCCTTGGCCAGTTGATTTCTTTCTTCATTGTTCATTGTAGAAAGGAGATGTTTGGCAGATGCCACAGTATCATGTGGGATTTCAAGGGGTCGTTGAGGTATGTCAATAGTAGAGTCGTCCTCCCAATTGACATCTATAAGGTTAATGTTGGATTGTCTTCACCTGCTTGGGCAGTTCTGGGCATAGTGTCCAAATTGCCCACATTCGAAGCAGGCTCCTCTTGGGGCATTGTTATAGCCTCCTTGTCCTTGTCCTTGTTGGGTTGTCTGCGGTCCTCCTAGTTTATTTAGGGCTGCCACATGTCCTTGGGATCTCTGGTATCCCCCTCGTTGGTTTTGGTTTTGAAAATCCCTAGCTCGTCCAATGTCCATGGGGATGACACTATCATTGTACCTGCAAGGGGCATTAGAGGAGCTCCATTGGGGGCATTGTTGCCCTTGGTCAAAGCATTTGTTGCCCCAGTTGAAAGGTTTTGGGCAGAAAGGAGTATTTGACAGATTGCCTTGGTTTCTTCCTTGGATGATGTTATAGATAGTTTGTTGGGACTGCACCGCTTCCACAGTCCATTGTTTAAGTTCTTTATAGGTGGCGGGGGCCCCTCTGTGCATTACTTCTTTGAGTACCTTGATGGGGAGTCCCTTTATAAAGAGTCTATGGGTCTTGGGATTTCCAGCTTGGTAGTCGGCTTTTCTTGCAAGTTCCTCAAATTCAGATGTGTATTCATCCACGAATGGCATCTTCAGCTGTAGCTTTTCCAGGTCGTTTCATGCTTGATCTGCTTTTGTAGAGTCCTGGAATCTTGCTTCAAAGGCATCCACAAAATGATCCCATACATCATCCGTGTCATCGTTAGGGAGGAGACCACCCAAAAATACTCCCATGTCGCAAACCCATCCTGCAACTTCTTCCCCTTTGATATATGAGAGGGCAATAGCCACCTTGGTGATTGGTGAGTTCAAAGTAGGACTTTGTCTGTTGATGCAGTAGTAAAGGAGAAGTTCGTCAAGGAAGTTGTCAGCAAGTTTCCTATCTCCATTGAAGATGGCTGGTAGGGCTCCCATTAGTCTACCATCACCTCCTTGGTTTCCTCCTGCCTGGGCTGCTCCTCCCTGTCCTCCTCCAGGGGGTCCCCCTCCTCCACCGGGGTTTCCCGATCCTCCTGGAGGTCCAGATCCACCTGAAGGTGGGCCTCCTTTTCTGGGTGGGTTTGGTGGAGTGTATTTCTTCATAGCTGCACCAAATGCTTTTTGGACATGTGTTGTACTTGGTTTAGCTGTAGTGAAGGCTGCTGTTTCTGTAGTAGTACTCATAGTGTCAAGGATTAATCCTATTTGTGGGGGTAGGATGGCATCTGGTGCAATAGGTGAGTTCCTAATCTGTTGGTCGACTTGCTTTTGTATTGATTCGTCAATATCCTCTTCGATGTTTGGTGTGGCCTTAGCTTTCCCTTTATCTTCAGGGTATGGTGGGTCATCATAGTCGTGTACTGCTGGTGCTAGGGTTCCTAATGCAAGTTCTTTAGTGAGCTGGTGCCACAGTCCTTGATGGAGGGCAATGGGGATCATGTCTGTTAGCGATAACGGTTCCTTGGTTGAAAAGAGGAGCAGGTCCTTCCCTGTCTTGTTCCTTGTGTCGCTTCCTGGCAAAGTGAAGATTCATCGATTCCCTTTTGACTCAAGCAACTGCTTCTGAGTCAATGGTTCTGTGCTGCTGGCTGTCTTGAATAAGAAAGTTGAGTCTAATGTCACTGCTGCTTTGTATGCGTCAGTGCTTAGACTAGAAGTTGAGTGTCTTCGCCCAGGAGCCTTGTCGTCCTAGGCCATATATAGAGAAAGAGGTTCCTGCCTTGCAAGTCCCTTAGCAAGACCCCCTTGTGAGAGAGAAGAGAAGAAATGAAATGAAGTAAATTGAGACAGGAGACTCAACTTGCCTGTTCAAGGCAGTTAAGGCGCTTCCTATATACTGTTACAGGATAGACTAACTAGGGGCCTAAGGCCAAACTGAGTAGGAGTCTAAAAGTCTGAAACAACAGTAGAGGTACAGGGGCCTCCACAGGCTAGGCCCACACAGACAAGTGAACATGAAACAGGGCACAAGTACATATCATCGGACCAATATGCAAGATAGCAAGAAGCCACATCTAGGCTCATGACGCACAATGATGTCACAGGACTAGACCAACAAACCTTTTGGACCGGTTCTTCATCTCTTACATGGGCAAGAGAGTGATGCATCAGCTCCTCTTCCCAAGGCCAGTAACAGGATGAGTAACATTTCACCCAAAAGCCATCCTTGCGGGGCCAATAAAAGGAGTCCCAGATGAGTACAAATGTCACAGTAAGGTTTTTAGTGAACAAGAATCCTAGAGGCTTCCTCGTCATACCATTTGGGACCACACTATTGAACTCCTACCAGGGGCACCTTCATCCTTACCAGAAAAATTACTTCCTCTCACCCAGGCAGGGATTGGCAAGGCACAAAAATTCATAGCAGAGCATCTAAAGAGGGGCACTATTAGGGAATCATGGAGCCCCTATGTGGCCAGTTTCTTCTTCATCAAAAAGAAGGATGGAAAACTACACCCAGTTCAAGACTATCGCCCTGTCAATAAATGGACTAAAAGGAATTGCAATGTCTCCCTGCTCATTCCTCAAACAATCGACCACCTTAGTGGATGCACCCTGTTCACAAAATTTGATGTTAGATGGGGATATAACAATATTTGTATCAAACCAGGAGATGAATGGAAAGCAGCATTCCTCACCCCTGAAGGACTATTTGAACTAGTGTTGCTACAGCTTGAGCTGGCTCAGTTGGAGGTTTTTTGAAAACTTTAGCTAAACTCATGAAACTTTGCATGTAGGTAGATCTCATTAAATGCTGTCGGCTCCCTTAATTGACTTTTTTGATCTGAGCAACCATTCATGCACAATTTGACTGGCTTGTCTGAGCAAGCTGCTGAGCCATTCCAAGCCAGTCAAACTGCACATGAATGGTTGCTCAGATCAAAAAGGTCAATTAATGGAGCTGACAGCATTTAATGAGATCTACCTACATGCAAAGTTTCATGAGTTTAGCTAAAGTTTTCAAAAAGTCTCCAACTGGGCCAGCTCGAGCTGTAGCAACACTAATTTGAACCCACGGTTATGTTCTTTGGCCTTACCAATTCCCCAGCTACATTCCAAATGATGATGAACACCATATTCCAGAAACAAGTTGCACAAGGATGGCTATCCGTGTACATGGACGACCTCACTATCCACACAAAATGACATGATGGAGAAATAGAGGAGCAACACAGAACATGACACAAGGCATGCATTCATGAAATCCTTGATATCTTGGAACAACACGACTTATACCTCAAACCTGAAAAATGTGCCTTTGAACAAGATGAAATCAATTACCTAGGTGTTATTGTAGGGCAAGGCACACTGAAAATGGACCCAAAGAAGATTCAAGCAGTAATAGAATGGACCCTACCTGAAACAGTCACTAAAGTTCATCAGTTCCTTGGGTTCACAGAATATTATCGGTACTTCATCCCCAATTATTCAAAAATTGCATGGCCACTCCTTGATCTCACAAAGAAAACAACTGAATGGCATTGGGGAGATGCCCAAGTCAAGGCATTTACACACCTGAAATCCCTTATGACTACAGCACCGGTTTTACAACAACCTGACTTCAACAAACAGTTCTACCTCCAAACTGATGCATCCATGTATGGCATGGGCGCCATACTCTCACAAGTGGCAGGGACAGCAGACACCACCCTGACAAAAACTCCATACCCTTCAAAACCCAAACTCCACCCCATTGCATACTACTCAGCAACATTCACTCCAACAGAATGAGATTACGACATCTATGAGAGAGAATTGCTAGCTGTGATGAAATCCTTGATGCATTGGCATTATTACCTAGGGTGGACCAAATACCCCTTTACTATCCTCACCAATCATGCAAACCTCTAATACTGGAAAGCCCCAAGAAACCTCAACCAACAAACTGTGCAATGGCACACAGACCTACAGGAAAATAACTTTGAAATTTAACATACTCCTGGAAAGACAAACATGGGTCCAGACATACTATCTTGCCCGCCAAGAGCGGACCAAGGAAAAGATGACAATCACAATGTTACTGTCCTTTCTCCTGAAAAATTCATTCATTCTGCAACACTCTCAGAACCATCCAAGACTGGAAAAAGGGACCTTATGACCCTCGTTCATTATCACCCTACTGCAGGACACCCTGGAAGGGACAAGACCTTATGACAGGCCCAAAAACATTCCATTTGGAAAGGTATGAAGGCCTGGATCAGTGATTACATAGCAGGGTGTGCAATGTGTCAACAAAACAAAAACCTTACTCATCGGCGCAAAATCCCTCTCTTTTGAATCACAACCCCAGAAAATGCCCTTCCCTTCCAGCAAATCTCAATGGACCTAATCACTGGATTGCCAAACATACAAGGAAAAGATGCAATCCTCACCATTGTAGACCATGGATGCTCTTGAGCTGCCCTATTCCTTCTGTGTTCCACTACTATCACTGGCCTGGGAATAGCCAAACTATACTTCAAGAACATCTACCCTTGGTTTGGACTACCTAGAAAGGTGATAACCAATAGAGACCCTTGCTTTACATCACATTTTGGAAAAGCATTAACAAAGAAGATCAGAGCCTAGCAGAACATTTCAATGGCTTCTCACCCTCAAACTGATGGACTATCAGAACACAAGAACCAATGGTTGGAGCAGTATCTATGCATGATCATAGCAACATCCCCAGAAGATTGGACCAGCTGGTTATCTGTCACTACAGCAGTGCACAATAACCAGAAGAATATAACCACTGGATCATCACCCAATCAAATCTTATGGGGAGTGGAAGCCCCACTTCTATTGGAGGGACAAGATGATGAGAAAAACCAGACTGTGACAGAACGACTCAAAACCCTGGAATGAAGACGGGGCCAGGCCATCCAGGCAATCAATCGATTGGCCAGTCAAGAACCTGCTCTGTCTCCTTTTAAAGTAGGAGACCAGGTATGGCTAGAAGGCACTCATCTTTGACTGCCTTATCAAAGTACCAAATTAGCACTGAAACAATATGGACCTTTCAAAATCACAGAAGTCTTATCCCCAGTTGCTTATTGGCCGGACCTCCCCATGGCCTGGACCATTCACAACGTGTTCCATGCCTCCCTCCTATTGCCCTATTGCAAAACAACCACTCATAGACCCAATTTCTTTTGACCCCCACCTGACCTTATTGAAGGAGAAGAGGAATATGAGGTGGAGTGTATTGTAAATCATCGACGTCATGAATGGACTAGAATGCTCCAATATCTGATCAAATGGATGGGATATCCAGAGGCAGATAACACCTGGGAACCAGCTGACCAAGTCCACGCTCCAGAACTCATTAAAGCCTATCACCAACACACTCCCTTGGAACATAAAAAGGGGGCCTGGAAAGCAAAGAAAAGTATTTGCTCCATTTACCACATCCACTCTAAAGAAAAATGTCTGAACACTCTGCCAAAACTTCCTCTGCCCAAGAGGCATGACCCCCCTTAGCCATGTCATTCTCAGTCTCAGTCAACACTCCAGCTGCAGAACCAATTGATCCCCCTGCCAGTCTGTCCTATCGGGAGCAAATCAACTACTACGAACAGAGAATCCCAGACCTGCTGGTTGAAGGGAATCAATGTCTGGTGGGGCCTGATGAGGCCCAAATTAGCCTCATTTCCCAGATACGATCCCTAGCCATGTCTCTCCAATCAGCTGCAAACATTGCAATGGGAGATCCAACAATCCATCCTGAAGTATTATGGGCCCTCATCCGAAGCATGGGTGAAGGGGTTGAATGGGCCCATGCCCGACACCAAGTGGAAGTGGAGTTGCTCTGGGAAGCCCTTGATGATCTCCAGTGAACTCTGAGGTCAGCAAATACTGATCCTTCCAAACCATTTGAAGAAGCCCCACCTGGGTATATTGAAAACCGTGGGCAAGTATATATCAACCTCCCATGCAAGGATGGTCAAACTCATTCGGCCAAATGGATCAAATGTGTTGAAGGAGGCAAAGTTGCCACATACACTGACAGGGACACCCCAAACAATCTTCCCCTTATCGTGCCAGTTTATGCCCCAAACTGCAATGATCCAAATTTAGCTGATGAATGGGCAACTGTGTTACCTGAATGGCTCCATAGTGCATTGGTTGGCAGTGGGACTACCTACACAGTGCTACACTGAGAACTCAACAAGCTCCTGGTCAACAACTGGGGGTATGTGGTGGAGGCTGACCGGTTTTGGAAACTGGACAAAGAATGCCACTCTCTTGATGCCCAAATTGACTTATTGGAAACCGAACGAGCCACAAGGGCGGTTGAACAGGGGTTGTCAAAGGAAGATTGGAAGCATCACTTGTTGCACAAAAAGTCAGGCATTTATGCCTTGGGCAGCAAATGGGGGTGCGACAAGAGCAAACCCACATCAAAGCTGTGTGGTTATGGCAAGAGATGGGGTCGGTCTGTGGACGAGGACATCCACTCTGACAAAGAGAGTGGTGTAACCAGCCTTGGGAGGAGGAGTTAATGTGTTGCTCTCCAGCCCATGTAAGTGATGAAGAACTGGTACAAAAGGTCTGTTGGTCTAGTCCTGTGATGTCATCATGCATCATGAGTCTAAACATGGTGGCTTGTTATCTTGCATTCTGGTCTGATGATATGACTCTGTGTCCTGTTTCATGTTCACCTGTTTGTGTAGGCCTAGCCTGTGGAGGCCCGTGTACCAGTACCATTGTTTTGGACTATTAGACTCCTACTTGGTTTGGTCTTAGACCCCTAGTTAGTCTATCCTGTAATAGTATATAGGGAGCGCCTTAACTGCCCTAAACTGGCAAGTTGAGTCTCCTGTCTCAATTTACTTCATTTCTTTTCTTCTCTTTCTCTTCACAAGGGGGTCTTGCTAAGGGACTTGCAAGGTGGGAACCTCTTACTCTATCAAAGACTACATAGGAAGATAGGATCCCTAGAAGACAACCCGACAAATAGTCTATTCATTGGCGCAAGCAAAGCGGCAGTGACATGCACAATGCATACAACTTGGCACAGAGGCAGTTGTGTGGGGTTTCCACACTGTACAACTAGGCATGTATGGGTACAAGATGGAGATAGCTGTGTGCTATCTATGTGTGTCTAATTGTCCTGTTTCTATAGCATATACAGTGGCTCAAAAAACTGTCCCAATGTTTGGCTATTTTAAAATGATTGACCTGCCATACATCCAATGCATTACATAATGCTCTGAAAATAATATATGTAATATTACATCATCTTGGCTTTCAAATAAGCCCAAGATCATGTGATTTGGATAAGAATTGATGTAATGGCAGGTAAAATAAAACACCCTATCATTGGGACAGTTTTTTGACCCTACCTTATTTTCACAAAATTCTATAGTATTTCTAAAATAGAGACACAAATACTTATCCTAATAGGCCGAAACCTTGCATAGAGGTAATATCATATATAGTGAGCCCAAACCAAGTGTAAGTAAGCAAAAATAACCACTTCTTCCTCACTTATAGCACTTTTAATATTTATTACTTATTATACCATTTAACCCTTTTAAAGTGTGTTCCAAGTTTGGGAAATGGCTGAAATGGGTTTGTAATTAGTAACATTTGCTAATATAAGCAGGGCAGTGCCAATAATGCTGCTAAAAGGTATTCAAAGATCCTTTTTCCCTCTATTTATTATGCACTTTTGACATTATTGGGTCTTTTTAACAAGGTGCAGTCATTTAAATGACTTATAACTTTTAAAAAAGCAAGAAAATGATCTTATTAACCAGATTGCCTATTTATATTATTAATAAGTAGGGGATTATAGGCTTTATCTATGTTTAAAACTCCTTTTTATAGTGATATTTTAATGAATCTTATAATAATCACTTCTAATATTGGCCATGTGACTCTATAGAGCTTATATAAGTCCTATTTAATTAATCAAAACACCCAATGCCATTTTAGCCTTTGACTTTTATATTTTATCTGAAACATTTATTAATATTACTATAGAAAGGAGTTTTAAATTTAGATAGAGCCTGTAATCCCCTACTTATTATTAATGTAAATAGGCAATCTGCTTAATAAGATCATGTTCTTGCTTTTTTAAAAGTTATAAGTCATTTAAATGACTGCACCTTGTTAAAAAGACCCAATAATGTCAAAAGTGCATAATAAATAGAGGGAAAAAGGATCTTTGAATACCTTTTAGCAGCATTATTGGCACTGCCCTGCTTATATTAGCAAATGTTACTAATTGCAAACCCATTTCAGCCATTTCCCAAACTTGGAACACACTTTAAAAGGGTTAAATGGTATAATAAGTAATGAATATCAAAAGTGCTATAAGTGAGGAAGAAGTGGTTATTTTTGCTTACTTACACTTGGTTTGGGCTCATTATATATGATATTACCTCTATGCAAGGTTTCAGCCTATTAGGATAAGTATTTGTGTCTCTATTTTAGAAATACCATAGAATTTTGTGAAAATAAGGTAGGGTCAAAAAACTGTCCCAATGATAGGGTGTTTTATTTTACCTGCTATTACATAAATTCCTATCCAAATCACATGATCTTGGGCTTATTTGAAAGCCAAGATGATGTAACATTACATATATTATTTTCAGAGCATTATGTAATGAATTGGATGTATGGCAGGTCAATCATTTCAAAATAGCCAAACATTGAAACAGTTTTTTGAGCCACTGTATATAGTGTGATAAACTTGTGGTGGGAGTGTTGAGCAGAGCAAACATGACAGCAGGGACTTCGACGAGAGAAAAGATGATGCAAGAAAAGCATTGAGAAAGGGGAGTTGAGAAGTTCCAAGACAGTTGGCACACAAGTTGAAAAGAGGGAAGCACAATGCTATCAATTTGGGAATGGAGAGACTGGTTAAATACAGAGGAGTCCTTTGTACCTACACTTTGGGTATAGTATGAAGTACATTTCTGAGCATTAGGGTGCAATCTAGTAAGACAATAAGACAGTTGGAAATGAAGTATGTGAGGGGGAGAGCTGGAACTGAAGTATGTGAGGGGAAGAGAGTCAGAAATAAAATATGCAAGGGGGAGAGCCTTTGGGCTCGTTGCATTTGATGAAATGGAGTGAGGGATTGACACTAAGTAAAGACAAAGAAAAAGTGTTAGTAATCTAGAAAGAAAGTGAAAGGGACTCATAGATTTTAAAAGCGAGTAATTGGGTACAGATTGACAGCATGCGCTCCTGATTAAAAGAGAATGGGCATGTGCTAAGTAATCTAGACAGTTAGGCAGAAACCAGGAGATAGTTGTATGAATCGAGGCAGAACTGACATGGATAGATAACACAAGATGTGAGCATGAGGCTTGTGGGAGTCCAAAAATTGAACAGGACCACACAAGGTGGCCCATGAGATGAAGCAGTGCACGGGAGTGTGCTGTGAGCATGAGCTGCAGCACAAGAAAATCTGTCAATATGCATAGTATTAACAGGCCATCTAACTATATAGGTTTTAAGTTCATATTGTAGTCGAGATGCAAGTAGTTCAGGTTCTGAAATGTGCCAAGTCAACGTGCTTCTCTC
This sequence comes from Russula lepida, assembly GCA_003316425.1. Taxonomy (NCBI): domain Eukaryota; kingdom Fungi; phylum Basidiomycota; class Agaricomycetes; order Russulales; family Russulaceae; genus Russula; species Russula lepida. Next base: position 11,601 of record QFEZ01002458.1, read on the forward strand.
AGGACATGTGGCAAACACAAACCTTCCAGTGGATAAGCAGGTTCAGCATATTGTATCCCTGCTGGAGAACCTGCAATCCAGCCTCGACCCAATCTAGCTTTGTCATCTGGAAAAATTTGGTACCCTTTAACTGCCAGAAAAGGTTCTTTTTGGTCATGATCAAAGGAATGTCTGTGCTTGGCATGTGTGTCCAAGGATGTTAGTTGCCTATTAGTGAGGTGGCGTAAGTTAGGCTGTATATAAAAGGGAGGTGAGCATATGCTCACCTTTTTCTCCTCCAAAGAATCATTCTATAGTGCTCTTGTCTTTTGTGAGATGCAATGTGAGGAAGTGATTGAAAGGCTTGATAGGCACAAGGAAAATGCTGTGAACAGGATCATAGATATAGTTCCAATTGTGACTTGAAGAGGTTTGAACAGTGGTGAGATTGCCAACTCATAAAAAGTAGGAGGAGGACAAACCTGGGTTGGTAATAAGGCCAACTATCTTGGTACAAGCAAAGCGGTAACAGTAGTGGCATTGTGGACAAACAAAGAAGGCAGAGGAGAGATGGTTGAATTCTAGTGCATGGGAGAGGTGGCAGAAGAGCAAAGAGAAAAGTAGAGCAAAGAACATGTGCATCTGAAGTTGAAGTAACGGGCATATGGGGTTGGGGTTTAGGGTTTAGGGTAACAGTCTTTAGCAGTCTTTAGAATTGAAAGTTGTTGTGGTATCCACATCAGAAAAAGGGAAATTTCCTTAAACTACTTAAAGTTGGCTTAAGCTACTTAAAATGGTCTTAGAAAGTGTGAACCTACTTAAATTGTGTTTAAGAAGATTTTAAGGAGGCATTAAGTACTATAAGAACATAATAAAACATTAAGCAAATTTCCATTTTCCTGATGCAAGGAATGCTGTTCATATGGTAGAGGTGTTGATGGCAGTGTGGAATGTGTTTAATGTCAGTATGAATGAGGGGCATGTACAGTAGCTATAATTGTGTGGGTATCATACCAGGCATTGATGCATGTAACCCTAAAGAGCTATACTAGTATGTTTGCTGTCCATCATTGTCTGCTGTAGGTCAACCACATTTGTTCTCTGTATGCTATACCTGTGCACATAACTATGTATAGGGCAGATCTACTAGTCTGAATCATCTAAAATAAACTCATCTGCATCGAGCAATTGCTTGTCCCACTCCACTGATATCTCATCCACTTCCAGAAATTTGGAGTACTCTCCCAATTGAACCTCTTTAATGCATGCCCAGTTCTGCTCTGCATTATCAAGAATCTTCTTGCACCATGCAAACTTCATGATTTGAAGTTCCTCAAAATGTTTTGCACTGAAAGACAATCAACATAGATCTGCAGTCTGCTTGCTTGCAGAAAAGAGATGTTCACATGGCACTGATGATGCCTGGCATGAAAGAATGTCAATGGCTATGCATGTGATGGTTGGAAACAGCATGGCATGGTCCTGCCACCATTTGATAATGTTAGTGTCCCTTGTTACATCACCTGGCCTATCATTCAAGTACTGTCTCAATTCTGAAGACCAATCTTCACTATTATTTGTCTGCAAAAGGGACTGGTGGTAGTGGTCATATTCGGATGATAACATCTTTACTGGTAGGTGTTCACCATCTACATTGAGTTGGGTGGGAGGTGGTTGTGCAGGCTCAGTTCTTGGTTGCTTTTTGTAGTATATTTCCATCTATTCACCAATTGTGTGAGATCAGGGACTGCAACTGGGAATCAATACTCACCATCTTTTCTACCACCTTGAGTGCCTCATTTTTGGCAAAGGGATTTCCTTCCAGGTGCTCTATTGCCTGTTCCTCAGCTCCACCCCAGGATAGTTTAATGTAGTTGAGTTTGTAGTATGGGTTAGTGTTGCTACAGCTTGAGCTGGCTCAGTTGGAGGTTTTTTGAACACTTTAGCTAAACTCATGAAACTTTGCATGTAGGTAGATCTCATTAAATGCTGTCAGCTCCCTTAATTGACTTTTTTGATCCAAGCAACCATTCATGCACAATTTGACTGGCTTGTCTGAGCAAGCTGTTGAGCCATTCCAAGCCAGTCAAATTGCACATGAATGGTTGCTCAGATCAAAAAGGTCAATTAATGGAGCTGACAGCATTTAATGAGATCTACCTATATGCAAAGATTCATGAGTTTAGCTAAAGTTTTCAAAAAGTCTCCAACTGGGCCAGCTCAAGCTGTAGCAATACTAGTATGGGTGGAGAACTATAATTAAGGATGTAAACAGAAAGTACTCAGAGAGAAAAGAAATGTACCCAAAGCAAGGATGAACACCAGCTTTGTGTTGATCTGTGAATAATACTTCTGAAGTTTGGCTAGGCCAGCATTGATGGTGTTCTTGTACAATGCAAAGCATTCTGATTTCCACTTATCTTCCCAAGAGGTCTGCAACTTCTCAAGTACAGGGAGCACATGCCACAGTGTTGGCTGCTGCTCAGATGAAAAGAGTTCCTAAATGTCATTTGAGTCCCATCATCATATTGTTAGCTCCTCCTTATCTACAACAAATGAGACTCACCTTTAAGATGTCTCTTGCATTAGCTACATGCTCCCAATCCCTTTCTGTGAGGGCAAACACTGACCATGGGATCTTCTTCTTGATATGACCATTACAATGGATTGTTGTAATGGGACCATACAGGGCGTCATAGTGTTGTGATGGCTCTGGCTCCATTCTGGCTTTAGCTGAGAGCTGACCTTGGCTAACATGCTAGCTGAGCTGAGCCACATTTGGCTCTGACCTACATTTAGCCAGCTCTGGCTCGGCCATAGCCACAGCTCGCCAGCCATCCCACCACCCTCAACACCATCAAAGAATCATCCCTACAACCAATATTCGTTATAATTTACAAATGAATTCTGTTTCAAGCCCCTAAATATCACCTGCTGACTCACTCACCTCTGATCTCCCGATTGGTCATGGCGACCCCTGTGTTGGTGGCCTCACTGGCTGCCCATCCATTGGTGATCTGCCTTCTTGCGACCAGACAATCTCTACCTGCACTCCAATCCATTCCCGCTATAATACTACTGAGCGATATGGAATCAATGACTTCAGCAGGGATCATATTTGCACAGCACTAGCAGCCAATATTGCACCTTATATTCTTGGCCCTATGCCTCCTGATGCTTTCCTGGATCGATTTCTCCCCTCGCACTCCATATCCATACCTGAAGGCACACCAAGCTTCCAGGTAGGAATGTTCTCAAGTTTGCTACCACATACCAATGCTACAGGTACAATGAGCAGTGCAACTAAACCTACTCTGTATAAGGCGATGGTATGTCCATCATTGCCTAAATAATGAAATTTTGGCTGTTATCTTAATCTTTTTATTTAGAAAGACAGTCTTCAAACCTACCTGCCAGCCCTTGATATCTGTATCACTGCCTGGTCAGACAAGGAAGCAGAAAATTCCCATTTTCCTTTCAAAATACAACCTGATTGTTCAGTATACGCCAAGGAAATCTCATCCAAATCCACCAATTCTTCCCTCGTCGAGTTTTTCATTGAGCACAAATCTCAGCCTAATATGGATCCTTTCATGGTCCCGACAAGCAAATCATGCACACTATCCATCAATTCGTTCGTGAAAGATTCAACCAAAGGAATCCTGACTCTTGGCCAGATGATGTCTTATGTCACCTCACACCTGGGCTCACAGTTTCGGACCCATGTGTTCTTCATTCTCATCATCCACAATTACATGAGAATTATCCGATGGGACCGTGGGGGTGCTGTTGTTACTGCACCAATATGTTTCAATGAGGAATGTCACCTTTTTGACTTCTTTATTTGGTTTAATTATGCAAAATCTGACATACAAGGTTCTGACTCCAGTGTCTGAGCCCCTGAAGCTGAAGAGCTTTAGGCTGCCACCTGCCTTATCAATGAATTTCGTGACTCCAGTTCAGATAGAGGAAAGTCAAAGAATTTCTTGGTCATCTCTGTCCTGAGGGGTGAAGATGTCAACAAATCTGACCACTACATCATCGAAGCCCCCTTTGCAACAATATCCCTTTCAACTGGACATGTGACTCGAACATTCATCACTTATGACATTCACAGGGATATGTGCGTTCTCATCAAGGACTCTTGGAGGATTAATATAATCAGAGTGCCAAAGGAGGGTGATACTTATGCGACACTCCAAGCCCAAGAAGTGCCTTATATTGCACTTTGCTCAAATTTGGGGGATATTGGCAATGATACATATCACACCATGCAAACCCACTTCTTTGTCAATGCAGATTGGGCACCCTCCCCCAAATCCGCAACTGAATTCACGCCTCACAGGCACTACTGTATTGTACTGGACACTATAGGCACTCCCCTCGAAAAATTCAAGTGCAGTTGGGATATGGTGCGTGCCATTCATGCCAGTTTAATTGATAAGTTCTTTGGAAGTTGGAATGTATGCTTTACCCTTATACGTCACTACTGTAGCTCATGAAGCTGTGTACCTTCGCTGCGGTATTCTCCATCATGATATCAGTCCTTCAAATATTCTAATTTTGGAAGGAAATGATGGTGGCGGTCTCCTCATTGATTGGGATTTATGTAAGAATGTCAATTCAACTGAGCATAAAGCATGTTATGCTGCACATACAGTGAGAACTAAACCCCTCTTAATATGTACTGCAGTATTAATGAACTGGAATCAGGGTACTTGGCAGTTCATGGCTGCTGATCTCATCGTGGACCCCAAAATATCTCAAACCTTCATTCATGACCTGGAATCTATGTTCTACATCATGTTCTGGCTCAGCTTGAAGTACCTACCCAGCTCTTATAGTCCTTCAAAGCATGGTTCAGTACTCTCTAGTGTGTTCAATCCTATCCCTGTTGATTCACCATTGAATCGAATGGACTCTCCCACCAATCTCAGCTCACTTCACAGTCATGGTAATGATAGCAAAGTTAACTGGATGGCAAACTCAGAGAATGTAGATTACTTCAAAGTCACAGGAAATGATCCTCTGTCTGGTTTGCTTTCATCGCTCAAGAACATGCTCGGGCCTCGACATGTCAGTGCCAACACAGTCAATGCAGTTCTCACTCAATTGGATGATACACTCTGGGAGAAGTTTTCCAAAATACGCAATGTGGAGTATTCTCAAGTTCACGATAAGTTGGACAGTGTGCTTCAGGGGCAGTGGCCTCATGATGATTCTGCTCAGCTGCAAGAGATAAATCTTCCCTCAAATTTACAAATAGGCACATTATCTGGGTCCAAGAGATTGAGAAGTATCTTTTTTGCATCACACAATTCACAGTCAGTCCATTCAGAGCCTGTCCATCAAATTTGAAGCAACAGAAGAATTAGTGGGGTGTTTGTAATGGTTTGTGCTAGTTTGTATACTATTTTTTTTTTTTTCGGATATCACATCATCATCATCATCATCAACCTCTACCCCCATTTTACCCCCATTTTACCATTACTGAAATGACCTGATGCTCCACCAATAAAGTAACCACTGAGAAGACTGCAGCTGTTTCAGAGGCAATCCCCTGACAAGCCCCCAAAAATAGATGAAAAGAGAACCCCAATGCTCCTGATCATGAGAAGGGGCGAGTGGTGACTTCTTGAACTACCAAACCCAGGTTTGCATGCCATAAACACATTGCTGTATTGGTAATTACTTTTGCCAATAATATCACTTCCTTAATCTTGACAGGTTACTCCTCATTTATAGTCTGGTCAAATCAGCGGTGGCAAAGAGTTTGACTTCCCTGACAAAAACTACAAGGATGATGACAGTCATGATTCTGCACCCCAAGTTGATGAAGTGAATCCTCTGTTCATCTCCCAGCCTACTCGGGACACAATAGATTCCCAGACTTCAGGTGGTCAGGCTTTTGACATCTTGCACTTCTTTGTTGGGCATGGAAAGGACAAGGGCATGCCAAAGCAAGTGTGCAAAATATGCAGGTAAGCCTTGGCTCAATACACCCACAATTTCTTTGTTAATGGTGTATTAGCAAGAAATATGGCTTCTCAAAAGTTCCAGAAGGTGTGGCAAACTATAGCTATAGTATTGCTACTGGATACCAGAATCTTCAAAAGCACCTTGCCAGTAAGCATGCTGCTGCCTATGACAAGACTATTGTGGAGAAGAACTGGAATTACCATCTCTCAAGTGATCTAAAGTCTGGTAAATCTGTAGAAGCCTACAAACATTCTCTTCCCACATTTACACAAACATCATTCATTGACTATATCATTCGCTTTTTTATTGCTGATGACCAAGTGAGTAACGTGTTCTCTGTCTCTAACTTGTGTCCTCGTCCTTACCTAGTCAATTCGTGTTGTCGAGTGTCCTGAATTTCATGACCTCTGCATGCTCCTCCACCCAAACCTATGAGACAAAGATATCCCCCATCAAGACAAACTCTGAGAGGGCATCTTAGAGCAATGGCACAGATGGTTCAATAGCTTGAAGCGGGAGCTCACTGTGTGTACTATTTCTGCTCTCTGCTTTGCATAGCTCATTCAAATAAGACTCGCCAGGTCGTATTAGCCTCACAGCTGACGTATGGTTGTCCAGGAATTTTACCTCATATCTTGCCCTCACCTGCCACTGGGTTTCCAATAAGGGGCCCAGTAGCTCCCTTTTACTGAAGTCGGTGCTGATTGGATTCCATCGTCTCAAGCATAAGCATACCGGAAAGAACATCGCTAGGAATATCTTTCATCTTCTCAAACGCGCCGGTATCACATTGAAGGTAAGAACTTGTTATGTCAGTTGTTTCTAGTGTATCTTACCAACTGTTAGATTGGGTATTTCACTCTCGACAATGCGGAGAACAATGCCACAGTGATGCAGGAGCTAGAGGCCCTACTAAAGCAACATGACGATAACATCGAGTTTGATCATCTCAACAACCGGATTCATTGTTATCTGCATATCATCAACATATGCTCATCTCACATTATTGCATCATCTACTCGTATCTCTAAGCAATATCTTGAAGCCCTCAAATCTGAATCTGATGGTGACTTGGTTTATTCCAATATCGAAGATGACAATGACAACGACAATGACAACGATGACGGCAAAGATGGCAATGACAGTGGCGTCAACGACAATGGCACCTATTTGTTTGCTCAGGAAACTGATATTCCCAAGCTTACACTTGACGAGGAACAGGTCGACATATTTGATGATGAAGCATGGGCCTTGTACACAGGCTTGAAGCACGATCCTATCAAATGTGCCTGCAGAATTGTCTGCATTGTGTGCTCATCAGATCAAAGGAAGCAGGCATTCAAAAATGTAATCAACACCAGAAACAATAGTGGCTGGTTCAGGTCTTACAAAAATGAAGTCATCAAGCTTCCTGACGTGGAATTGCTGCGCAATGTCAAAACTCAATGGGACTCGGTATATTGTATGATCGAGCATCTGTTGGAGCTTCGACCGGTGAGTGTTCATATGTACAGACCCTTTCATTCATATTGTTAAAATTTGACACGCGTACAGGCCATCGACCTCTTTTTCAGTATGAAGGTGCATGGGCTTACAGAATAAAAACTCACAGATCTGGACTGGGAACTTCTCGATGCTCTCTTTGCAATATTGGCTGTCAGTTTTTCAGATTCAGATTCATCCGCTGTTCACTCAACTTGCTGCACAGGTTCCTCATATGGTTCAGCAAATCATGTCAGCTAAATCGATGCCAGTGCTCTCAGGAGCTGTTCTGTCTTTCGAAATCTTCATGAGCTGATGGGAAAAACTCCATACCAAGTACCCAGAGTTGAAACCCTGGGTCAACATTGGCTTAAAGTGGGCTGAGAAGTATTATACCCACATGGACGACACCGATGCATATGTGGTTGCGATGTGTGAGTTGCTTCCGAGTTCTTTATCCAATCTTAATGTGAACTGACAACAGAATTATTGCTCCCAGTCCTCAATCCCTGCATCCATTTCAAGTGGATGACTCGCCATTGGGGAGGAAGTTATACTAGGCATGCTAAAGCCTTGATTATCAATCTTGTGAGTACTTAGTCATAAATAGCCAAGTCAAATTCTAAATCATCAGCAAGATGTCAAAATATCGCAGCCGACAGTCCTTGGGCACCCTCTTTGCTGCCCCTCAAGCCCTTGCACCATGTGCACCTGCTACGCCACTCAAATCATCAAGGTTCAAAAAGTCATGCTCCAGAGCCACATTGCATTTCCAACTTGATAACCACATAATAGACAACTTACTCAACATCAATGTGTCTCTGTACCAGGGAACTATTCAGGAGAAATTCGACAAATATATGGTTGCCTTGCTCTCCACGCTTGAGACAGATATTCTTCATTTTTGGGAGGTGAGCTATACTCACACTAATGAGGCTCATTGGAATGATACAGATCAACAAAGCGGAGTTCCCAACATTGTTTGGAATTGCCCTGGATTATCTTTCGATTCAAGCATCTTCTGTTCCCTGTGAACAAGTGTTCTCATCTGCCAAGGAAACCAATACTTTGAAACACAACTGCATCCACCCAGTGTTGATGGAGGCCTTACAAACTCTGAAGTTTTTGCTTAAGAAAGAGCGGTTCAACTTTACTGGTGGTTGGCAGACGGCGCTAAGCGAGATAAAAGGGAAGGGGAATGCAGGCACTACCAAGGATCTGCTTGCGCATTTGCTCAACAGGGATCACCAGGCCACTACCGACACTTTACTGCATGTGCTATCAGATAGCAATGATGAAGATGACAATGATGACAACAATGGCGACAATGGCAAGTCCAAGGATGGGTTACACAATGACAATGTGGAAGGCGATGACGATGATGAAGAATAAACTTGTCGTGTTCATCAGATCATTGTTACTCACGTTGTTTGTTGTTGTTCATGTACCTTGGTTCACTCATGCAAAATAATTCAATCAACCAAGTCCATGATTACACTTGTGTTCCTTGCATTTCCATAAAAACCCAACATTCTTGGGGCAGGACTCTAAGTTTGAGTCTGAGTTTGAACCCATTCAGTTGATTATTTCCCCTCCAAGCATGCCCCCACCAATTTTTTATTCACCCTTGGCCTAATGCCTGGACAAACTGTAACCTCAGATATTGTATGAGTAGGCGGTAGGTATCGAATGGGAAAGCTACTTGGTGCTGGAACTTTCGGTACATCAATCTGAAGGCCATCTGGGCCATCATACCTACCTCATTCTGTTTAGGAACAGTTTATCTGGGAAGAGACATTAAGAAGGGGCGAGATGTAGCTGTGAAACTTGAGGTTGACCTGGAATGGGACTCAAAGCTTGACCATAAATACAATGTTTATCGGGCGATTTCAGGAATCTGTGGCATTTCCAAGATGCTTTAGTATGGGATAGAAGGGCGATATAATGCCATGGTGCTCAGCTGCCTTGGGTGCATGTTCGACAAGATGGCACAACTGCATGTGCTCAATGCCAACAGCATATTCACTTATGCAAAACAGATGGTATTTTTTCCCTGTGCTTGAAGTATGCTCTTATTTACATCTCATTCTAAGCTTTCAGTTCTCAAGTCATTGCATGATCACCATTATGTTCATCTCAATGTTAAACCAGACAATTTCATGATAGGTGCCGGTGACAGGTCAAACTGAGTCTTTCTTATCGACTTTAGACTCACTTGGCTCTTCCGCAACCCAGTCACTCATGAACACATCACGCAAGCCAAGGGACTCGACATCACTGGCACTGTCCATTATTCATCGATCAACAATCATCTTGGACTAACACAATCGCAACGCGATGATCTGGAGTTGCTGGCATACATTATTGTTTATCTAGTGAAGGGATGGCTACCCTGGCAAGGCATTGCTGTCCATCCTGGTCAAGTCCATCATGACAAAGTTTTGAGGTTAAAGCAGGTGACAATGGCCAAGACCCTCTGTAAGGGTCTGTCACAGCCGTTTATCAAGTTTATTCAGCACATACGGTCCCTCAGCTTTGAAGACAAACCAGACTATCGGTACTTGCACTCCCTCCTTGCGCAGTGCATACAGGCACTCAATCAAATGCCACCGACAACATGGACCAAGCTCTTACTCATCACTGGCCAATAGGGTTGTCATTCAGTTGCAGGTATGTGATCTCTGATAATTCATTGGAAGTGAACTCAAAGGTACTATAGTTGCTGTTGTCACTGTTTCCCAACATAGGCAGAGACCCGATGATGTGGGTACTCTTGCACAATCTCAACGTATCGATCCCATCATTCCTATATATTGCCAACATCTCTCACTCCTTTCTTATCGTTGTTTTGGGCTCTTCTCCACAGTATCATGCTTCCTTGTGGTCAGGTTGGTGAGCTCTGATTCTTTAGAGTTGCGCACTGTATCTGAACTTCATTAGTGCTATATCAACACACTGGGATGCGAGCGTGTCCCTGTTGTAGTATATGCTGTATGTGTAAGACAAATGTAGCCTGTATTATAATAGAAAACATCATATCTGAAGAAACTGGATGCCCAGATGAATTTTATCATGACTTCTATGATAATGTTATTGTGGCCATGAGGCTTGGAGCTCAAAGTTGAGCCAAGCCAATGTGAGCTGGTCGAGCCAGTCAAGCCATACAAGTAGCCGTAAACTGGCCCAGCTACAAGTTAGCTGGGGCTCGGCTCTATTCAGCATGAAAAAAATCGGCTAGGAACCAGCTCAGCTCTTGGCTAGCTCCAGCTATAGAGCCATCACAACACTAGTGAGGAGGCAAAGCCAGAACTTATGGCTGAAAATTTATCCACCATAGGGTAGTATGCAACCACATCAGGAAAATCCAAATTTTCTTAACATAACTTATTTGTAGTTAAATCTACTTAACAGAGTTGCTAAGTTAAACCAAGTTAAACCAAGTCTAGTCCATTCTAAGTAAAGGTAACTTAGCCAAGTGTGCTAAGCTAGCCTTGCTTAGCTAACTGGATGCACTTGAACCAGTTTAGCGTGCTTGAACCAGCTTAGTGCACTTAACCACTTAGTCTGGTCTAGTGAATATTAAAAGCATGCCCAAGCATGCTCAAACAGAGCAAAGCATATTAAAATGCATTCAAGTTGGTTTAAGTACATTGCACATTAGAAACATGCTCAAGCAGAGCAAGTAAGCACGTTGAAACCTATCTAAGTTAGGTTAAACACATTAACGAATGAGCAAAGCACACTAAAACGCATTCAAGTTGGGTTAAGAAATTCCAAGTATATTTTTCATGAAGGCGAAGAGATGCCAGTGGCAGTGGCAATGGAATGGTGTGTTTATGGTGTATCTATCACGACATATCATTAGCATGAGGCTACCTGAAGCTGAATTCAGCTAGGATGGTTCGGGGAGGTGAAAGACAAAGGGTGAAAGATAAGTAGCACAAGGCAAAAGATGAGAGACGAGAGACGAGACAAAAGATGTAACTTGAAGGCGAGAGGCAACGGACTCTGCAGAGACTCTGCATCTGACTCCACATGTCGGACATGAGGCAGTGGATAGGTAGCTGTGCGACAAATGACTGCT
>QFEZ01002485.1:0-38519 GCA_003316425.1 Russula lepida
AGAAGCAGAGTGAGTATCCATTCCAAGTCTTGCCTCATGTCTGCATCTATCACCTCTTGCATTCTGTCTCTTGTCTCTTGTCTCATGCCTTGTGTTTCTTAGCCTGTACCCTTTGTTACAGTTACATGATAAATACTATACTATTCTGCTGCCAGTGGCATTTCTTTTCACTGTGAAAGCTTACTTGGGATCTCTTAACCTGAATTGAATGCTTTCCGATGTGCTTGGCTCTACTTGGGCATGCTGTGCTCTTCTTCAATCTGCTTTTTCTTACTTGGTTTTGCTTAAAAAGCCTGGAAATTGATCAGAATACTTACCAGACCAGACTAAGTGATTAAGTGCATGAAGCTTGTTCAAGCATGCAAAGCTGGATTAAGGACCCTAAGCTAGCTAAGCAAGGCCAGCTTAGCACATTTGTGAAGCGTGTGAGGGTGCTGTGAGTCTGTGCGGTTCGGTTCCTGCAGGCTAACAAGGAGATGTTTCAATAAGAGTCGTCTTCAAAGATAACTCACGGGGACGCAGTAGTCCAACCCGAAGTAGTCTTCTGAAGTCAAGTGAAGAGAGGTGAGAGCAAGGTGACTTGAGACAAAAGCACATGCAAAATGAAGAGGGGAGCTTCGCTGGTACATTGCAACGGTCAACAAGAGTTTAAATACATCGGTACTCATCTACGAATGAACCCTTTTGAGGTTTTAATACAAGTTAATGCAGATAAAAGAAGAGAAAGGAAGTGATGTATGACAAGAGAGGACGCGCAGCCAGTGGCCACAAGATGTGCAGGTCTCGTGATGTCTGAAAAGTACAGTTCGCTACTACAAGTGGGTATTTGCTTGGCAAGAATGTCAACGATTGCTGAGAAGGAGAGGATAAATGAAATGAGGAGGCCTTAATCGAATTTGAAAGGGGCTTTTCTTTTTGGGAAAGGAATCGGAGCAAGACAATGGTGGAGTAAAAGGGAAAGTTGCCGAGTGTATCAAGCTAAGGCAGGCGAAAATGAAATAAAACATCAAGACAGAAGACAGAGAGGCAGGAAGGGAAGACGTATCAAAAAGAGGGAGAAGAAGAATAGCCTTCGGCTGACCATTCCAAGTCTGGCGATCCGGGACGTGAGGGTTCAGGGCTTTGTTGAAGGGGAACTCTAGCGCAGGTGTAACGGAAAGACTCAGACTGGTAATTTGAGTGCATTTGGATCGAGCACAGCCGTTGGCCGTACTACTCTCCTTACACGACGGTTCTGAGCCCGGTGCTGGCCCCTCAACGATGTTCGTCGATCCATGGTCGGGCCCCGATGGCGCTAAGTGCGACGGTTCTGAGCCCATTGCTGGCCCCTCAACGACGTTCGTCGATCCACGGTCGGGCCCCGATGGTGCTATGCCCGATGGTTCTGAGCCCAGTGCTGGCCCCTCAACGACGTTCGTCGATCCATGGTCGGGCCCCGGTGGTGCTAAGCGCGACGGTTCTGAGCCCGGTGCTGGCCCCTCAACGACGCTCGTCGACCCATGGTCGGGCCTCGACGGTTCCGAACCCGATGGCGATGAGCCCGACGGCGTTGAGCTCGACGACGCAGGTGCACCTGACAACTCCTTCGGCTTTCCCCACAACCCCTCGAAGTACCACTTATCCCACAACTTCTCGATTTCATCAGCACCAACCCGCTTCCCCAATGCAGTTTTCGCGTCCTCGGGTATGTCTACCACATCAACCCATCCTTGACGTTTATCTTGTACTAGCACCGGAACCGCGAGAGCGAGGTCAATGATGGAAAGAATGAGAGGGATTCCAAAGACTATGATGTATTGACGCATTTTTGTCCGATGTGTTACGTGGATAAGATGATGCGCTGGTTGAATAGTCAATATGAATGTTGAATATGTTCGATGTCAAAACAGAATCGTGAAGTCCAGAGCAAACGAAAGTGGGCTAAAAAATATTAGAAAAGGGAATGAGTCAGTGGGTTAAATGTAAAGGCAAGGGCACACGCACTATCCAGCACCCAATAACGTTAAGGTGAGCGAGGAGCTAGCGAAAACATCGGGTGTTGACATGCTTTTATATTTGCATCCGCCAAGGTCGCGTGCAGAAATCATTGATGGGATGCAACACAGTCTTGAAAAAAGATCAATAAATCAGATATAAAAAGTATCGCAACTGAGAAATGAAATGCCAGCAAGCAGGGTTGCAAAAGTACCTGTGTTGAGGACGTCATTCCGGTTCGTGACCGAGAACATGATCGCCGGCGGTTCCCGCGGCTTGTGTCCTATCCTATATCTTGTTGATCAAGATGGCCATTCCCTCTAAAATTAACAATAAATGCATTGTTTTAATCTTTTGATTCTTCCCCACAGTAAATGCATGTCCTAACCAACCGGTTGGACAGGGGCCTGAGAATTATCGCGATTGACTGACTTGATCCTCAGACTCAAACTCTTCCACCTAACCTCCATGGCTATTCCAAGCCATACAAAGGTCGTGAGCCCCGGTCAGGAATATCATGATATGCAGGATAGTACTGGTGGCTACACCAAAGCTTGGGCCACGAGGGTGGGAGTATCGTCCAGATCAGAGGTAAAGTCACCAGAGAAGGGTGTGCTGACAGAGACAGGGTGGCAATGAGGGGGCGGGGTAGAAAAACAGACAGCGGTCCCTGGGTATCAAACTGCAAGGAGAGAGAAGGTGTGAGTGTGAGTGAGCGCACAGAAAGAAGAAAAGAAGACGGGAAGACACCGATATTCGACACGATGCTCCCTTCGACTAGACTAGGAGGAGGACCTTGATGGAGGACCTACTTCAGATGTCCGAGTTGGTAAGGAGGCGACGGAATGTGCGCGTCAATGTTGTACAGATCGTACAGGCTAAGGCTATCAGGCTAATGGGTGACTAGGACTGCCAGCGAATACGAGGGATGTACTGTAACCGCATGGTTGCGGCTAGTGTAGATCATCGTTTCCCAAAGGTCAAAGGAGAGGGGAAGGTGGAAAGGGGGGGAACGGATGGCTGTACAGGTGCGAAGGAATGGGATCTGTTCGCAGATGATAGAGAGAGAGAGAGGCGACGGACGAAGAAAACTGATCACGTGGCGGACAGGCGCTCCGACGGACGCCGTTGGTCAAGTGGATTTGTGCCACCACGTCACAACACAGAACACTCTACGCCATTTTACACAATGTGAGTTTGAATATGGGGGGGTCTGAGGAAGCGTGCGCGCACGATCATAATCATATCCCTTATTGTAAGCGGAGCCACGATAAAGGCCATATATTAGTAAATACGTACGGGAGCTACGGGCGGCTCATTATACATCACAACCACGGCCTCAGGTATTCTATATGGCCGGCCTGGTGGATACTAGCTCGGTGCACTAAAGTTGGCCAAGTGCTCCGACCGTGACATGGGGAACGCGGTCAAGACAACGCAATTTCAAACCCACGGCCTAAGTCTTCTCTATTCGACGCCACGCACATTCATACAAGGAGATCGAAAAACGGCGACATTGAGAACAAGAGCGTAACTGATGTCTAATGTGTCGGGAGTCGAATGACGAATGCAACGAAGAACAGCAGGAAGTTAAGCAGACGACACCAAACGTTAACGAGATAGAAAGCCGAGACCACTTAACAATCATCGGTCTCCCACCGCATGCCCTTACCACTCTGACCAGGAACAAGAAACAGTAATAGGATGTCCAGAGAGCTCTCGCGCGGCAATAAAGTCTCCGATGGCTCTAGGTCCCCATAACAGCTCGTACTTATAAAAGAAAAGATTCTGCAGGGCGGGCAACACTTCCATCGTCCTTTCTCCGACGAGTTTTTGCAGGATGGGCGCGATACATGGTGTAAGTTTTTGGGATACGTAGAGATATTTCGCGCCAGTGAAAAAATGTAGAAGTTGTAGCCAGTGGGAGTGCTGGATTCCATCTGGCCAACGCGGCAGCTCCCAATCTCCATACTTGCGGATGTAGAGCCGTTTTACCATGGCGAGGGAAGGCGAGAACGACCTACAGACCTGAATAAGAGACGAACGCTGGCCAACTGATTCATCGCACAAGATTTCCAACGTGAACCATCCGAACCCAGTTGATCGTGTTCGCGAGGAAAATGTAATCTCTACGTCTTCACGGGAGAAGGTGACACGGGCTTCATCAGCTTCCTGGAATTGCATGCGATTCATGAACAGGCAGAGATGTGTAACGTCGAAAACAGCTTCGTTGAAGAAGGCTATGTGCAACTTGTCCAGTAGGGGGGTATCAATCAGGATGAGAAGGTCCTCCGCGTATTCATTCACCCCTTTGAACGTCAACCGAGTGAGAGTGGGGAGGAGAGTGCGCGCTGGTGGAGGAGATTGTCGGCTTTCCGTGTCTGGGTGAGATTGAGGGGATGCAAATTCAAGGATAAGTGATTCGAGACGGGATAATGAGGAGAGGTGGGTGACTATCGCATCGGGGGGAATATACCAGGTATGAGGAATACGCCGGAGTTCAAGATGAGCGAGGTCGGTAGCAGATAAAAGCAGTCTAGGTAACCCCGGAAATGAGATACCTTCCAACTCGAGGTGTTGCAGACGTGGGGCAGATCCACTCATAAACGAATCTGGAATGATCGCCATCGTTTCAAACAGTTCATTCATGACAAGCTTCAGATCTGTTAATGCAGGAAATGGCACCTGCATCACAGACACGATTGCTTCCAGTTGCCATATATCAAAGGATGAGGGAAGGACGATCTTGCATACACGATCGTTGTGCTTGATTGCCATTATAACATTATAGAAGCTTATTTGGGAATCGTATTCCTCTACAGAAATAGGAAGGGCGGGCCAGATATCCAGCTTCTTCGTCACTTGCGTCCTGGCAGTGCAGAGAAGTTGCAGGTTGAGGTGTCGTGGAGATCCAAAAACGAGGTTTCGCCATCTTTGACACACGTGTACAAGTTTAACCCACACGTCCGTCTTGCGGAGCAAGTAAAGGTAATTCGCATATACATTGAATATGTATAGGAGAACGTCATCGGGGAGTTTGTCGATTGTTACTTGACCTACGTAGCAACAGTCGGCAGTTGTTCTGCGTCAGCAAGGATGCTTGTGAAAGACGTACATCGATCTCGCTTAATTAAATTCTTCTCTGTCTGTACATGGGCATAACTTTTTGTCAGCGTCAAGCCCTCCAGTCTTTCATCTATTGGTATCGATGGCCCGAATAATGATGGCGGTGGAGAGACCTGATCATGGTCACCTTTTCGAGTGGATCTATTTGAGACGCGGGTAGTCAGTCCAACAATACGGTGAGTAAATTTCTTTCGACATACAAACGAGAGCTCATCGATATGGACTTGGTGTGAATGAAAGGATTGCTTTGAGGTTCCCCACGGATGCAGCAAAGTACGCGAAGAAAAATGCCGCGTTCCAAACAGGTCGCTCAAGATCACGTGACCCTGAATAATTTTGTAGGCGCCCCACTCCAATTACGTTTAGTTTATTTATATGGCAGCCCAGCGGATACCAGCCCAGTGAGCCAAGTGTTCGACCGAGACATAGGTAAACTCAGTCAAGACGACCTAATTCCAAACCTATACCCAAGTCGCCTCCATTCGACGCGTATTCATACTACCGTATTACTACGAGAGATCAAGTTATGGTGACGTTAATAACAAGAGCGTAATGAATGTCGAACTTGAATGTTCCAGGTTCAAACGACGGATACTTCGAAGAACAGCAGGAAGATAGTAGTGGACGGGACTAAATGTAAAAGGCATGGAAAGCTGATGGCTATGTACCACATGTCCTGGTGGATTTTCCCCGCGCTGTAGCCAGTCTGCAGCCTGTGCCCATAGCACGCTCCGGTGCACCCCTTCGCCTCATGGGCTCACTTCGCGTAGCCCTACTCAATTTTTGGATCCCCATGGACCTCCCGGTCGCATCTCGTGCTATCTTGTTTTTCAAGGCGGTTCAAGGCGGATGGGTGACCATCACATCGGGTGGGATGTGCCAGGAATGGGGAATGCGCCATCGAGAGAAGCGTCAGATTTGTTGATGCAGGGAACGGTACCTACATCATAGACACGATTTCTTCCAGTTGCCATATGTCAAAGAATGAGCAAGAGCAAAGGGCGATCACATACGCGATCGTAGTGCTTGATTGCCGCTATGATATTACTGATGCTTAATGTTCGGAAATCGTATTCCTCTACGGAAATAGGAAGGGCGGGCCAAATATCCAGCTTCTTTTGCGTCCTGGCAGTGCAGAGAAGTTGCAGGTTGAGGTGCCGTGGTCACGGTAATCCAAGAAACGAGGTTTCGCCATCTGACACCTGTACAAGTTTAACCCACACGTCCGTCTTGTAGAACACCTAAGGGTCATTCACATATACATTGAATATGTATAAGAAAATGTCATCGGGGAGTTTGTCGATTGTTACTTGACCTACGTCACAACAGTCGGCAGTTGTTCTACGGTTACAACTTATCGCAGCCTCGTGTCGACTCGGGCGCTCCCACTTACTTTCTTCTTATCCACCATCTCCATCTCTGCGCTCTACCGTCAACCCCACACACACCAAATTTCTCGTCTTCGTATATTTGGCGATTGACACTGAACACTGGCATCATACCATGAGCCCCGACATGGATCTCGAGGTTGGGCAAGTTACCCAGGCCACGCCGCCTCTCAGTGCGTTTTTCTCTCTTTCCCATTACTTTCCTTTTGGATAAGAAGTACTGATGGTTCGTGAGGAAGAGGTGGGAAGAAGCGAGACACACGAAATGGCTACCCTTAAACCTCATAACACCACAGTCGCAAGTGCAGCGTTGGCAGTCCCTACTGGCCAAGAGGAACATCCGGTTGTCTCACGGGCTGATGATGAGGCCCGGGAAGTGACCTCGGCTGCCTCTTGCTGTTGTATTCCAACAGGAGTACTTCGGCCTTTTACCAACATCGACCACCCCCAGCGCAATGTCAATGATGCTACTAGTGATCAGCCAACACGAGCGGGACAAGGTTCGAGTAAGGCAGAGGCACAGACCCGTGTGTATTTCCCCACAATTGTAGAGAATTTAATGACCTGATGCACACAAAATCAGCTGCGGCCAATAACCCGACTGCCGAATCTGTTCCTCGCAACACCACTTCCGATGCTGACCACTAACAGAAACTTGAAGAACCACACATGATTGGCGATTTTGATGGAAGTGCTAGCGAATTTTGGAAACTCTTCAAAGATGAGGCCAAGAGCCACGATGACGCTCGGATCTACTCCCTGAAAGAGGACATGGAGAGTGCTCTTATATTCGTGCGTTCATATTCTGTTCGTGCCTATTACGGACTTTGCTCATGCTCACGCGCGGCCCCACAGGCCGGTTTATTTTCCGCTACCCTCACAGGGTTCGTACTCGACAGCAAACAAGACTTACAGGTCAAGCCCGCAGATGAAATGGTCTATTACCTCCGACAACACTCAACCATCCTTTCTCAAATTTCCGTGCAACTCTCTTCCATCGCGCCACAAGTTTCCATCCCTTCCACTCCACCAGCCCCCTTCCCCGCATTCAGTCCCTTAGCATCCGATGTCCTTGTAAACGCGTTCTGGTTCATGGCGCTCGTCTTCAGTCTTATCGCAGCACTCCTGGCAATCCTTGTCCAGAAATGGGTCCGCGAGTACATGCATGTCTTCAATCGGTACAGCGACCCTCTGAAAGGTGCTCGACTTCGGCAGTACTTGTATGATGGATGCGAAGGATGGTACATGCCGATGATGGCCGAGGCCGTTCCTGGTTGCCTCCATGTCTCCCTATTCCTATTCTTTGTAGGGCTTTCCGACTCGTTATTCAATATCAACACAACGGTCGGGATAAGTACTATTGTTCCCATTGGCATCTGCGGCCTGCTGTATATCTTGACAACATTTCTGCCCATCATATCTCCACAATCGCCCTACCAGAATTCATTTTCCGGGATTATCTGGTATCTGTTCCAGAAGTTGCGTGTCTGGAAATACAGGGATCAGGGACCCGATGGACACTTGAAACCTGTGGATACAAACATGGCCCAGGGGCGGATGCAACTTGCGATGGAGGAGACGGAGGCACGCAAGGACCGAGATGCAGAGGCGATTCGATGGCTGATTGACAATATGACGGAAGATACGGAAATGGAAAGGATATTGTCAGCAATACCTGGCTCGTTTAACACGGACTGGGGTATAGAAGTCTGGAACAAGGTCGGTGAACGCAAACAAGACAAGAGCAATGACAGAAGCCAGGACGAGCCTGCTCATGCTGCGGGGCCACCCGTGGATACGATGGATTTGACTGCCCAAGCCACGCCACCAGTTGACCGACCTTCATACATTCGGAGGATTCACAGCGTCTTTAGGCCAATCACTCACCTTGCCAAGAAACTCATTCCTCATTATTCCCCCATCAGTGCAACGACATACCCACCTGTATCATATCTGCCTAATGCTCATGCCGACTCTGCCACTACACATATCCAAGGGAACGTCGTACTTGAGCTCAGCGAACGGGTCAACCGGTCTTTGGTGATTTGCAAGAATCATGGACATTTTGAAAAAGAGGAATTATGGCGGAAGCGTACGCGTGTATGTGTCGAGATCACTGCATCGCTTGTATGCTGTACAAATGCCGAATTTGGCTGGTTTGGTGATATTGTGGAGCTGCTTGGAAATATCGGTACCTCGGAAAATACGCGGGAATCGTCGTTGGCAGGGAAAGACCAGTTGTTTGTGATGCGGTGGACCTGCCTTTCACTCATCACCATTCGACCGATTGTGGAAAACAACGTGGGTGCGCAACGGTGGTCGAGGCGAGCGGTGAATTTGTTTGCGAGTCTAGATGACACTGGCAACGACTCAGCCCTGGCCGGTGCCCGGAAGATTGACGGGAACATCCGGAAAGCAATAGAATGTCTATTTGAGATATACGATGCGCTGCGCGAGGAAGAAGACCTGACGGATAAAGTAAAGGAAATCCTCAGTGGCTGCGAATCTGAGATCTCAGAGCTGGAGCGACTCAATGTCGAAGCTGATGGCATTCTAGATATCGATTATTGGATATTCATGATACAATCCAACATCGCCGTATATTCTCATGGAATCACTTCCCAAATTCCCGGCGTTTTCGACGACCTCGATCAGGCGCCTGTCTCCTTCAGCTGGTTTATCGAACTGTCTCGCGAGACTCGTAGAAGACAGTTCATACGCCCAGGGCGGACCCTCAAGAGCATGTGCTCCCCTGCCCAGACACTCCGCGAGATTCTTGGAGGTCAAGGGAATGCCGATGAATACAAGGAGCTGCTACAGATCCTGAGAGGATTTCGTCGTGAGTACTATTGGGAGGGAAATGAGATGCAGCGACAGCTGTTGCGTCTGCAAGATCTGGATGATGGACGTGGGCTTGGATTTACAGTCGAGCTTTTCTTCCTTGCCTTCATGCAGCTGTTATCCACATCGTCGTCAAAGGATTCCCATTCTACGCTATACACGGGCACGTTTAGGGCCATTACGTCCGACTGGAGCAAGCACGGACACTCGCCTGCAGCACAAAAACACCTTCTCGATATCGCTTGGTCACGTCGCTGGGCGTTTATTTATAACAATTACCCTACTCATATCATCGACGAGTTCTTCTTATTATTAGGCAACATTTTCGAAGGACAAGCGGGCCCCCATATCGACGAAGCAGTGCGAGAGCTTGAATCCTTTGAAGTGTTCGGCGATTTAGCTTTAACGAAGTTTAGAAATAGGATGTTGAGGGTCATCACCGGGGCGCAGGCACGGTCACCGTGACCGTTCCATTCGGTATTCAACATTCTATAAGCGTAACGAATGTCTAATGTGTCAGATTCAAACGACGGATACAACGAAGAACAGCAGCGTGAGGAAGACTAGTAGTGGACGGCACCAAACGTAAAAGGCATGGAAAGTTGAAAGCATTTGATAATAAATGGCTATGCACCACATGTCCTACTATCCTGACCAAGAACGAACAGTAATAGGATATCCAGAGAGCTGTCGCGCGGCAACGAAGTCTCGATGGCTTCTCCGATAGGTCGCTGTGGCTCGTGCTGAAATAAGAAAAGATTCTGGAGGATGGGTAACACTATTGTCGTCCTTTCCCCGACGAGTTCTTGCAGGATGGGCACCATACGTGATGTAAGATTCCTGGATAGGTAGAGATTCTTCGCACCAGTAAACAAAGCTAAAAGTTCCAGCCAATGGTTGTGCTGGGTGACACCCCGCCCACGTTGATTCCTGCGGATGTAGAGGCGTTCCACCATGGCGAGTGCAGGCAAGAACGACCTACAGAGCCGAGTAAAAGACGAAAGCTGCTCAACTGATTCACCACGCGAAACTCCCAACACGAGTCCCTCGTCTGCAAATGTTCGTGTTGCCGAGCGGAGTTGGACCTTAGCGTCATCATCGGAAAAGTAGACATGTGCTTCATTTGCTGCCTGGAACTTTGGTACGCGGCTGATGAACTGAGGGAGATGTGGAATGTTAGGTATGGGTTCATTGAAGACAGTTATGTGTAAATGTGCGAGTGAATGGGCTTCAATCCGTGCCACAAGATACTCCGCATATTCGCCGACCCCTTTGAACGTGAACCGAGTGAGGGCGGAGAGAAGAATGCGTGTCAGAGGAGGAGAATGCCAGCTTTCCCTGACAGGGAGAGGTTGAGGGTATTCGAATTCAAGGGTAAATAATTCAAGGCGGATCAAGGCGGATAAGTGGGTGACCATCGCATCGGGTGGAATGTGCCAGGAATGGGGAATATGCCGGAGTTGAAGATAAATGAGGTTGGATGCAGATAGAAGCAGTGTGGGTAGTCCCGGAAATGAGATGCCACCCAAGTGGAGGTGTTGCAGACGTGGGGCAGATCCACCCAAAAACGAATCTGGGATGACCAGTATATCAGGCATGTATTTCGAGACAAGTGTCAGGTTTTTTAATGCAGGGAATGGCACCTGCATCACAGACACGATTTCTTCCAGTTGCCGTATATCAAAGAATGCGCAAAGGACGATCTTGCATACGCGATCGTAGTGCTTGATTGCTGCTATGATATTATCGGTGCTTAATATTCGGGGACTGTATTCCTCTACAGAAATAAGAAGGGCTGGCCAGATATCCAGCTTCTTTTTCACTTGTGTCCTGGCGGTGCAGAGAAGTCGCAGGTTGAGATGACGCGACGATTCAAAAGCGAGGTTTCGCCATCTTCGGCATACGTGTACAAGCTCACACCACACCTCTGTTTCGTAGGATCCATTCACATATACATTAAAAATGTATAGAAGAATATCGTCGGGGAGAATGTCGATTGTTACTTGACCTACATCGCACCAGTCGGTAGTTGTTCTGTGAGGATAGTCTGTGTAAGACGTACATCGATCTCCCTTGGTCAAATTCTTCTGTCCTTGTCCATGTGCATGATTTTTTGTCAGAGTTGAGCTATCCGGACCGCGATCCCTCCCGTCCATCGGGATTGATGATCCTGATAACAGGTAACGTTGGGTTGGACTCGTTGGAGAGACTTGACCACGGGCACTGTTTCGAGCGAGGCTACTAGTAGTACTCTCAATTAGAGACAAGAGTATTTATTCCAACAATGAGGCGAGTAGATTTCCCTTGATGTACGGCTGAGAGCTCATCAATGTGGCAGTGTGGGCTGGTGTGTCATCAACAATTGCAAAATTCATATTTTTTCCACCTCTGCTCGTGATCCTGGGAAAACCCCCAGACACGTGCTTACTCAGCATACTCTATGACAGTAAGTTAAGTTACCTTCACTTCTGCCATCACTTCTGCCATCACTTCTAATGATGATGATGATGCGCAAAAGAAGTACGTCGATTTCACTTGCCTAGTCCTTTTCAAGTCCGGCAGTATGCGCAACTTGTCGTCGAAATCACTTCGGCAAAACCATGTATGAGAATTGATGGACTTGGGCGACCGATGGATGATGCATCGATGATGGCGGGGTGATGCCGAGTAACGGTCGTGATACCTCAAGCTGATGACGAATGTGTTTCCGACTGTGACATGGGGGAACATGGCTAACTCCAAGCCTACGGCCACGTCGCTCCATTCGACACGACATGTATTCCTATAATCCTACTATAAGGAGATCAAATTGTACCTGGTGTCTAGTGCCTTAGGAGCCAAATGACGAATCTAACAAAGAACAGAAGGAAATTATGTAGATAACACTAAACGTTAAAGGGTTAGAAAGGTGGAAGCACTCAACAATAAGTAGGTCCCCACCACATATCCTCTGTCCCAACCAAGAACGGGACGTCCGGAGAGTTGTCGCGCGGCATCGAAGTTTTCAACGGATTCTCGTTTCTGGTATTTATATAAGAAAAGGTTTTGCAGGGCGGGTAACACTTCCGTCGTCCTTTCCCCGAACGGGTCATAGCAGGACGGGGATACACGGTACATCTTCTCAGGATATCATTGCAACGATAAAAAAATGTAAAAGCCCTAGCCAATGAAAGCGCCGGATGTTTATCCGGCCAGTGCGAGAGTTGCAGATATCCAGCCCTACAGATATAGAGCCGTTGCACTATGGAGAGGGGAGGCAAGAACGACCCACAGAGCTGAGGAAAGCGATGAAAGCTGCCCAGCAGACTCGGACTAATCCCAACACAACCCTTTCGTATTCCATTCGCTCGTGTTGGCGAGCGAATCGTGACCTCTTTATGGGAAAAGTCGACATGTGCTTCATCAGGGAGATCTGGAATGTTGGGCATGGTTTCGTTGAAGAAGTTATGCGCAAGCAGTCAGGGCCGCGAGATACTCCGCATATTCGTGGACGCCTTTGAGCTCCAGCACAATGAGAGCAGGGAGGACAGTGCGTGTCTGTGGAGAATGATGTCCGCTTTCACGGTCCTGGCGAGACTGAGGGGATTCGAATCCAAGGGTAAATGATTTGAGGCCGATCCAAGCCGAACTGAGCTGAAAGACAAGTGAATATCGGATCGGATGAAGTGTAGTACCGCGAATGGGGATACGCCGGAGTTCAAGGTAAACGAGGTCGGATGCAGATAGAGAAGCAATGTAGGTGATCTCGGAAATGAGACCCCATCTACACAAATCATTGAAATCAATAGACCAGCACGGCCGAGAAATGATGGCGAGGCGATGCTGAATGACGGGCGGGGGAAACATGGCAGTGGTAGGAAGACTTCACGACTTCACGTTGACGACGGACATACTTTACAAGTACGGCTATTTCGGACCTGTACCGAGTAAGATTTCCCTTCACGTACGGCCTAGTCTCTGAGTTCATTGATGAGGAATTGGTGTGTTTGGAGGCGATGCACGTTACATGGGAGGTACGTACAATACAGACAGTAGTACTGCACGTTACTGGCAGCACGTAAACCCAAACCCCCACATTTGGATTACGGTTCCCACCCCTTGAGTTCGAGTGCTTGACGTCTTCACTGACCTCTTGAAACCCCGTGGGCGACCAGGTAAAACATGTTGCAACAATATAGTGATCGATCAGCCTCAGGGTTGCAACAGCCTCCAAAAACAAAAAAACTAGTTTCGGCGGCTCTGAGCCAAATTCGTCCGACACGTCTAATTGTCTGAATGTGTAGTTACAATGCGTCAGGTCGGTGGGCAGTCGGACTGGCTCGAACTGTGGGTGGACAAAGACTCCGGATCGCCGAAGGAAAGTGTTTGAGATGCGTCGATTTAACAAGAGAGATTTGTACTGTAACGTACTACAAGAACTGTACGGTAGAAAGTCTCAAATGAGGCAGATGAATCAATTATTATCTTGGGCTGAGAAGAAATAGAAGTAACGGTACCATTTACTACGACCAAGAAAGAGAGGAAGGAGTAAAGATAAATATTCATTATGCAGGTCTTGGTATCCACCTTCATCAACAATTCAGGAGATTGAAAAAGGGGAAGAAAGGAAAATGAGAAAAGGAAAATTGCAATTCATAAAAATAAAAAATGCACCTTCCCCTCGGCGGATAGCCAAGGAGAACAACAATTAATGACGATATGATCAGATGGGAGTCGAGTGGTGAAGTGAAATGAGGTGAAGTGAAGAAAAGTGTCATCTGCTGCGAGACGAGCGCGTGGTCCGTAAAGCTTCGAATCTCGCACGTACGCTGGCATAGCCAGCGCGATCGACGCGGTGCACGTAAAACTTGCCTGCAACGGACGCCCACGAGACATCCATCTCATGGTAGTCATACGCAGACACGTCCAAGATCGCACTGATATCGTCCAAATTACGTTCCGTCACCGTGCGGCCACCACCACCAGCCGCACCGACGACGAACGGCTCGAGGGAAATGACGAGTGCGCCCTCCTTCAAGTCGAGGAACTTCGGTCGAATTGCTTCGTTCACTATTAATCCCGAGCCAAGACAACGCGCAACCAAATCAATCAGAATAAACACGAAGAAATGCGAGTAAAAGAAATAGAAACGTACATTTCTCGCCAAAGACTTTATTGTTCACGAGAACAATGTCCGCACGAGCCATAAGCTCGTTCAAACGCGCACTCTCAAGCATATTCGCGTGCTCGAGCTCGACGTCACCCATACAAACGCCCCACATACGCGCACGCATCATCATCTGTGCGCGCTGCTCACACGCCATCTTTGAAGGCTTCTCCATCACTTCGACGCCAAACGTGGAGCAGCCACTCTGCAAGGCAGCGTGCAATACGACGTTACCAACGCCACTACCGAGGTCGAGCAGGAGCGTGCCTGGGCCCGCACGAGTAAGGGATAGCAAGCGCGAGACAAGCGAGGGCATGAGCTCTCCATATACAGTATCAGAAAATGCCTGATATTGACTGAGCTCATGCGTGCGCGGGCCGACCGTCCGCTGATACGTTTCCTCGACGATTCGCAGAGCGACCGCGCTGGGAAGTCCAGTTGCCCTCCAATCAGCTACCGCAGCACGGAGTGCATTTGGTTGTGGCGGCGCAAATGCATCCGATGGGAGGGGTGGATACTTGAGCATTCGTAAGAGCGAGTTGATCGTGTCGAGTGTTCGCATAAAGAGCGGGCCATCACAAAGAGAGACAGCACGACGTAGCATTCGTAGATGATTCGTTGCTGGCGTCATCTCCATCTCGAGGGGGGTGATATCGTGCGGAAGTGTTCCAAAGAGGGATCGTTGTTCGGGTGTAAGGTAGTCTACCGATGCATTAGCAAGAAATTCGAAGAAAAATTCCCGTGCCACTCACATTCTATGATGGTATATAATGTTCTCTCTAGGTCTAGAATAGGACTGTAGTGATCTTTGTCCCTAGGAGCCAGAAGGATATAGCTGGATGTGCAGTTAGCATAATGTTACAAAAACGAGTGAATGCGTCTATGGCGTCTGGCGCGCGGGAGGATAAGAAGACTAGACACCTCGGAGACTACCGCATCCGGAAATCAGACATTCGGAAGTGACGACCGGTAAAGATATCATACGCACGCCCGTGGCGACGTGTCACGCGACCAGTACCCAGAGGCAAGGCATAAGAATAAAGGAAATGAACAGGTGAACAGGTAGATCCCAAAAAGGAGAGGATACTAAGCCATTTCGATGCCTGCAAAGCTCTGCAAAGTTTCAGAGAAGAACATGCTGTGTACGGAAGAGCGGGCCGGACAGGAGGTGTGGGTGCTGAAGCAACGAGGGACAGCGGTGATGACCGAGATTGAGAGTCAAAAGCGTGCCGCCTCAGCGTGGAGTATTGCATGGTGATGTAGCCAAATGCCTCACTGTAGAACTAGGGCAAACACGAGGTGGTGACGGCGAACACGAGTCATCAATTGCTGCGGGTGGAGTCTGATCATGTTTCAGGGCCGCAGGAGGCACGATATGGGTGTTGGTATTTCGAGGAAAGAGCGCAGCATTACCGCGTGAAGGATGACAGAGCGCATTGCCAGACGCCATGGACGTATGGGGGCAAAAAAAGTGAAACACATACCGTTCTGCGGCGCCAGAATTGGGAAATTCGAGTTCGCCGACAGGGTAGACTGTCGGATGCGGATCAAATGATCTGTCATGAGGATCATTGGTGTTTTTGAAATCTGTAGGAATGTCGCAAAGATGAATATGACCTCAAGCAACGAGAACAGGGGCGATGACTAACATTGGACATAGGACTTCATGAGCCCGAGAACGACCTTTTCGCTACTAAGGAAGGTGTCATCAAGCACGGCGTCCTCGCCGATGTGACACTCGCGGGGGATGGGCTCGTCACAGATAGGAAAGACAGATGAGGAACGTGACCTGCTGCGAGTGGAGGGTGGAAGTGATGTAGGCGGGGATGATCGGTTGCGCGTCGATGCACGTGAAGAGGCAGATGAAGCGACCGATGATGCGCGTGTAAACGAAGAGGATGGTGGCGGGGTCGCGTCACTTGAGTCAGAGGAGCGAGCACGCTTAGCAGGGCGTCGAGAGTGCGCGTGAGGCGATTTTCTCTTGGTGGAGGGGCGCGTTGTGAGAACGTTGGCAGATGTGGCTGCCTGGGGTGGTTTTCGGTCAGACAGATTGTCAATTGCTGCCGGACTGGCGCGCACGGGTTGGTGCGGCACAGGGACGGCGCGTGTCTTGACCACAACGGAGGGGAGATGAGATGGAGAAGAGGAGGACTTTGGGAAGAAATGAAAGGGGATGTGTGGGGGGAGTGGGGAAGCGACCTGCATGATGGGAGAGGACTGAAAGAGAACAAGGGAGGGGGAGCGCAGTGGAGGTCCAAGCCACAGTGAAAAGTGTCCAAGTCACGTGTCACTTTGAAAAAGAAAGCGATGACGCCCCGATGAGCTCCCGGTAACTTGGGTACTGCCATCGATCACCGGTCACCGTCCCCGGTGTTTTGACCCAGATGTGGCACATACACTTTTACAAATACTGTACACGCGGGCGACTCAACCTATGAGACACGCAGGTTACACATGCAAAGTCTTTGTTGCATCCATCGCATATACTTCACCACGGTGCAGAATACAGTTATGGGATGAGAGGAGCACTATACATGGATGACTAATGGATATGTCTCACTGGTCCGTGAAACGGACAATGACTAAAGGTGGATGAGCGGAGTGAGATGAGAGTGAATGAAAGCGCCTAAGATTTCAGCATACAGCCACTGCATGGTCGGGCGAGTCATCCTACGGAAAAACACTCCGGAAATCGGGAAATCATCGTAACGGTGGGCGGAACGAATCCACTGATATCAGCTGGCGTTCCAATGGATCATGGTGATAGGCAAGCCATAGAGATTAGTCTTTTTATTGCTCACTAGCGCTCATTGACAGTGATCGGCGAGCAGTAGAAAGACCTGCTGTAACTTACTGTTCGCCGTACGAGTACGAGCAGGTTGTGGGTCATAACACCTAACCCTACGGTATCTTTTGGGCGCGTAGACAGGTCACGTGCGACGCGCGTGTGTACAGGCAGCGGCGGAAGACGCGTGCGACAACACGACCATCACCCTTGTTCCACGCTCATCATGAGTTCTTCCGAAGAGAACTTCGAACTTGACGATGTCTCTGGCGATGAATCAGAAGGTTACTCTCCCGTAGCTCAGAAGACGGTGGGTCCATCATATCCCCTCGTGCTGCTCGTAACTTAGCGCCCTGTAAACACTAGACCAAGGCTGCACCCAAGGCTCCTCCTAAACCAAAGGCAAAGGCTCCTGCAAAGGCGAAATCAGCACCAAAGAGGGTTTTAGCCAACGTGGATGAGAACGCTGATGAAAGCTTTCTACTGGACCACGGCGATGACTCTGGACCATCTGCTCCTCGACCTGCACCCGCGCCTAAGAATAAGAAGAGCGCATCGGAGACTTACACAAAGGTTTTTCAACTGATGCTATACAACATTTTAGCGACTGACTATATTTCGCAGCTCTCCCAACTCGAACACATTCTCAAACGCCCAGACTCGTACATTGGCAGCGTAGAGTCCTTAACGCAGCACATTTGGACTTATGACTCGGATACGAAACGCATGGTCCAACGGGATGTCAAGTACGTTCCAGGGTTTTTTAAGATAGTCGATGAGATTCTCGTCAATGCCGCTGATAACAAGGTATTCGCTCTGACGTGAGGCCACAAGAGCTCGCTAATCGTCTCCTAGATCAATGATCCCAACATGGACACACTCAAAATTGAAATCAACGTGGAGAATGGGACGATCTCTGTTTACAACAACGGTCGCGGTATTCCCATCGAGATCCATTCGAAGGAGAAGATATACATTCCGGAACTCATCTTTGGTCATCTACTTTCCTCGTCAAATTATGATGATGACGAAAAGAAGCTAACTGGTGGTCGAAATGGCTATGGCGCGAAGCTCGCCAACATCTATTCCACCGAATTCACCATCGACACGGCAGATAAAGGCACGGGTCAGAAGTACAAGCAAACCTGGACCAACAATATGGGCAAATGCGGCAAAGCGAAGATCACGAAAAACTCTCGAGGCGAGGAGTACACGCGCGTGACCTTCACCCCCGATCTGAAGCGCTTTGGCATGACGACCATCGACCCAGACACGGTCTCTTTGCTCAAAAAGCGCGTATATGACATGGCAGGCACAGTCAGAGACATCAAGGTGTACCTGAATGACGAAAGGCTCAAAATAAAGGGCTTCAAGCAGTACATTGAATTGTACCTCAACTCTGCTGCAGAGACAGCCGCAGAAAACTCAGGTGGTGCCGCGCAGGCCAAGCAATCCGTCATCTATGAGCGCATCAGTGGCCGCTGGGAGGTCGGCTTTGCTGTCTCAGACGGTACCTTCCAACACGTCTCGTTCGCCAACTCGATATCTACCATCAAGGGTGGCTCGCATGTCAACTATATTGCCGACCAAATTGCGAAGAACCTCATCACGGCCATTACAAAGAAGAACAAGGCGGCGGCGATCAAACTTCCCAAGATTAAGGAACATATGTGGATCTTTGTCAATGCGCTCATCGAGAACCCGACATTTGACAGCCAAACCAAGGAGACTATGACATTACTGGCCTCTAAATTTGGCTCAAAGCCTACGCTTTCGGAAGAGTTCATGAAGAAGGGTGAGGTTTGCTATGTTAATGATACCATGCGATCATTAAGTTGGCATCAGTGTCCAAGTCGTCTATTGTGGAGAACGTGTTGAACTGGGCAAAGTTCCGGGCCGACCAGCAGATCAAGAAGACGGATGGCAGCAAGCGCAACCGGTAAGCGTTTTACACCCGATCCTTTGCCTTCGTATTTCTCATTCTTCGACAGCCTCACGGGTATCACCAAGCTCGCGGATGCAAATAATGCCGGAACGCGCAACGCATCCCAGTGCACGCTCATACTGACCGAAGGTGATTCCGCCAAGGCGCTCGCCGTGGCTGGACTTGGTGTGGTCGGGCGTGACAACTTTGGCGTCTTCCCGTTGCGGGGCAAGCTTCTCAACGTACGCGAGGCAAAGCACGATCAGATTATGAAGAATGAAGAGATCCAGAATATCAAGAAGATTATGGGTCTTCAGCACAATAAGGACTATTCTGACGTAGGCAGCTTGCGATATGGGCAGCTCATGATCATGACTGATCAGGTGGAGTGACCGCATCTAGTCTATAGGAAACAGTGCAACTGAATGCCCGTACCTTAGGATCACGACGGTTCGCATATCAAGGGTCTTCTCATCAACTTCTTGGACCACTTCTTTCCATCCTTGTTGAAGCTTCCGAATTTCTTGGTCGAGTTTGTGACGCCCATTGTCCGAGTAAGTCATTTCGTCATTCATTCCTCTTGAGTGCGTGCTCAAATTAGCCGGCGCAGGTCACAAGAGGAAAACAAAGGATCGACTTCTTCACCATTCCCGAGTATGAGCAGTGGCTCGAAGAGACACCAGATGCGCACAAATGGGACTCGAAGTATTACAAGGTCAGTGATCTGACCCATAATCATCCCCTGCATCAAATTGAAATTACTCGCCTCGTTTTAGGGTCTCGGAACGAGCAAGGATTCAGACGCTCGCGACTACTTCTCGCGCATGACGAAGCACATGATCCCATTCAGCTCGACGCAGAATGGGGACCGCGAGCTCATTGAACTGGCGTTTAGTAAGAAGAAGGCAGACGACCGCAAAGAATGGCTACGTCAATTTAGGGTGCGTCTTCCTTCCACTCTCACCTTCGTTATGCCATGCGCATACAACTTATTGATTCCGTGCGTAGCCGGGCACGTATCTCAACCACGACACGGACGAGATCTCATATTCCGATTTCATCAACAAGGAATTGATCCTGTTCTCCATGGCTGACAACGTTCGCTCCATACCCTCTGTTACAGACGGCCTTAAGCCCGGTCAAAGAAAGGTTATCTGGTCGTGCTTCAAACGAAAGCTGAAGAAAGAAATCAAGGTAGATAGAATCTCATACGTTTGTACAATTCCGCTTATCTCATGCCCTACCACTCAGGTTGCTCAACTTGTCGGATATATCTCCGAACACGCGGCATATCATCACGGCGAACAAAGTTTGACAATGACGATCGTTAATCTCGCACAGGACTATGTCGGAAGCAACAACTTGAATCTCTTGCTACCCAACGGCCAGTACGGGACGCGCGACCAGGGCGGCAAAGACCACGCCTCAGCGCGTTACATCTTCACCGAACCGGCTCCCATCACGCGGACCATTTTCCACCCGGCGGACGACCCACTACTCAATTACCTAAAAGAAGATAACGACCAGATTGAACCCGAGTGGTACATGCCCGTCATTCCTCTTGTGCTCGTCAACGGCGTGGAAGGTATCGGCACAGGTTCGTCCCAGATCCCCCATCCCCCGTCTTCTCTATGCGTTGGTGACCTTTGAAAAAACTAGGGTGGAGCACATCGGTCCCGAGCTATAATCCGACGGACGTCGTGGCGAACATCCGGAGGCTCATGGCAGGCGAGGAGCAAGAACCGATGCACCCCTGGTGGCGTGGCTTCAAAGGCACGATAAAGAAGACTGGGGAGCACAAGTACGATGTTACCGGAATTGCACGCAAGATTAACGATACCTCGGTCGAGATAACGGAACTCCCCATCCATAAGTGGACGCAGACCTACAAGGCCGAGCTGGAAGCCATGATCGGCGAGAAGGGTGACGGTGTAGTCAAGGCATGTTGGATTGAGTATCTACTGTTGTGGAACGGTGGCGTTGAATTCTCCGTAGGACTACAAGGAGCACCACGATAACGTCAACGTACATTTCGTCATTAGTATGGCAGCGAAGGACGCCGAAAAAGCAGGAGAACAGAATCTGACTGAATTTTTCAAACTGACGAGCAAGATCAATACGAGCAACATGATCTGCTTCGACTTTGAGGGCAAGATCAAGAAGTATAACTCGCCAGAGGAGATTATCGACGAGTTTTATCCTAAGCGTTTGGCATACTACCAGAAACGCAAGGCAAGCATGCTCTACCTTGAATATTATATACATTACAGTGAATTTTTGAGCTAACGAAGACGTCTCATACAGGACTTCCTGGCGAATGAGCTTCAAATGCAACTCGAGAAGCTGTCGAACCAGGCGCGCTTTGTGAAGATGATCGTCAACAAAGAGTTAGTGGTCTCCAACCGCAAAAAGGCAGATATCGTCGAAGATTTGCGGCAAAAGAAGTTCCGGCCTTTCCCCAAGGTAGCAAAGGGGAAAGCCGCAGGAGAAACCGACGAGGCCGACGAGGGTGCCAATGACGAAGCTGAGGAGGCAGCAACCGGGGGCACATCGACAGATTACGATTATCTTTTGAGCATGGCGATCTGGAGTCTTACGAAAGAGAGGGTGCGCCGTGCCCATCCGTTCGTTCGTATATGACTCTGTACTTAATGACTCGCAGATCGAGAAACTCCTTCAGCAAGCGGCGGACAAGGAGAAAGAGCTATTGGCCCTTCTCGAGCTCACTCCAATCCAGATCTGGAACACGGATCTCGACCGCTTCCTTGAGGAATGGGAGGTGAGTCCCGCTTCCAACTTGACTAGTTGCTTGGGCTGCGCGCCGCAAACTCACGTTGATACATGCTGACGCCGACAACAGAAAGCTTGCCAAGAATGGGAGGACAAGGCCGTCGTCGATTCGAGCGGTAAGAAAGTCAAACGGAAACAAGCGACGCTCAAGACCCGGAAATCAATCGGTGGTTCTGGCTCTGGCAGACGCATTGGCGGTGGTGGTGACTTAGATGGCGATGACGACTTTATGCCGACGAAGAAGGCAGCCACCGCTGCCAAAGCGCGTAGCAAACCCGTCGCCCCCGCCGGCGGCGCATCACGCGCAAGGCCAAAGGCTAAGAAAGCATCCGATGATGAGGACGATGATGACATGGATTTCGACGACGAACGACCACCTCCGCCAAAGAAGCGCGCTGCTGCTGCTGCTGCTGCTGCTACCGCTCCGGCGGCAAAGAAACGACCGTATAAGGCCGACTCTGGCTCAGATGTCGAAACGGCAGACGATCCACAGCCCCAGCCGAAGAAGAAAGCAACACCTACGAAGGACCTGGATTCAGACTCGGGAGATAACCTGGTACGAGCGGCGCTGGAAAACGGCAAAGGCAAAAGCACCCAAGCCCAAGCCAGTAAACGCAAGTCGTGAGTAGATACTACTATCGTTCCTTCCTTGCAATATGTATTTATCTATACTTTTTCGTTTTCACCTTGCAGTATCGAAGACAGTGATGAAGATAGTGACGCATATATCAAGCCCGTGAAGAAGACAAAGTCGACGGCGCAGCCATCAATGACAGACTTCTTCGAGAAGAAGTCTGCCGGCGAAGCGAGCTCATCCAAGGTGGCAACTAAGCCAGCATCCAAGACCACGACTGTGCGCAAAGCATCTGGAAGTACGAAATCGCAGCCACCACCGAAGAAGGCACTAGCAAAGAAGGTGGCGGAGAGCAGCGATGATGATATTCTTTTGGGCGAGCCTGAGTCTGTAGCGCCGGTTGCACCTCGCCCTGCAGCACCCCGACGGGCGGTGGCGGCAGCAAAGCCCGCATATATTGAGTTGTCCGACGATGATGACGAGGACTGATTGGTGTACTACTATGATTATATTCGAATGATGATATCTTATACCAACGCCTTTGTAGTTCGAGATTTACATTATAGTTGTTCGAGTGTGTCTGAATAGAAGTTTCGCGACGAAATCATGGCCTGGCCTAATGTTGCTAACAATCAAGCTCGGACACTATTCTTGTCTTGTACATTATAAGGCAAAGGTATCCGACAAAGGAGCGTCATGATTGGCTCGCATTTGGTTATTCACTTCGCGCGACTACGCGCGACTACACGGAGACTCACCATTGCTCCCACACCGTTGCTCCCGCCTTAGTAATTTTTCCTCCTCGACCTCCATCGTCGCGACCTCTTTTGCTTGGCCGCACTTTCCCTCAGTGGATGTTGAGGATGCCTGCTTATCGCAAAACCTCGCCTGTCGAGGTGCATGTGAGCGTTACAACTTACACCATTCAATCAATTAAGCTTTCTTCTTTTGCCTTCAGCATTCCATCCAATATCGATCGTCGTAACGTGAAATGCCAGTGGGTCCACACCCTGTCTCGAAGAACATGGGAAGCCCTGATGCAAGAGGACGAACCCAGATGACGTCGACCTCTGCGACCTGCTCCGTTTGGACAACATCATCCAGATCGTGTTATGGCATCTGTACCGGACGACAGCCGTCCTCTGCCACACGCACGACAAGCGTTCACAAAAGAAGAGCGACTCACCGGCGCAGGAGGCTTGCCATTACCTGCCGCTCATTCGGAACTTCACCCTGATTGACCTTCCTCGCATCTCCATATGCGAGTTCGCTCCTGTGACGAACTTATCGACGGTATCTACCCTCACATAGACCAGTGCGTACCTCCTCAGTTTTTTGTCGATCGCGTCATACTAGCACCCAGAAACACGGCCGTGGATGATCTAAATATCGCTGTGTTGAACAGGATGCCTGGATCTGAACCGATACTTCACAGTCCTGACTCTATTGAGTGTGAAGCAGGTGCTGACGTGGAACCTGACCCATTGCCTGTCGAATACCTCAGATCACTTGACGTGTCAGGCCTCCCCCCTGGGTGAACTAAATGTTAAAACGGGATGTCCATTAATCTTACTCAGAAACCTTGCTCCTGGAAGAGGCCTGTGCAACGGAACAAGAATGGTATTGAAACGCGCAACACATCGTGTGTTGGAAGTACAGATCCTGGGCAAGCACAACAACGAACTCGCCTTCATCCCTCGCATCACACTTATTCTGTCTCGCCAGCCAGGCTTCAATTTTCACCTTCGATGGTGCCAATTTCCAGTTTGTTTGGCGTTTTTTCCCATAATAAAGTTGAGGGCCAGTTCGTTTGACATGTCGGTCTCGACTTTCAAGAGCCTGTATCTTTTCCCATGGACAACTTTACGTCGCGCTCTCACGTGCTACCGTGACTTCAAGTGGTCGCATTAAAATTCTGCTCCACCACGCAACCACCAACTGTCGCATTCTCAACGTCGGGACAAAGAAATTATTCGCTCGCTTTCAAGCTCCTCATCCGCTAGCTTCCGTTTTGCTCCACGACATCATCCTGACTAACAACATGCGAATGCAAACCATCCGCCCCCGGTACCAATAATGTTCACCACTTTGTCAGGCCCCATTGTACTTGAAAACTCCCGCTCCGTTGGGAACTCTGTACGGACCCTCGAGCTTGACGACCAAATGTGGCTCGATGAGAGGAACATTTTGATGGGCCGATTTCGTTACTTTAGCTCAACTGACATGTCACTCGACGACGTTGGGCACTATGTGGTGTGGATACACGTTCGTTTTCTTCGTTTTCGTTTTCAGGGAGTCGTACATGAAGCGTGGCATAGTAGTATCCAACTTGACTGAACGTGATGTTGGTGGATTTAAAGTCTTTTCAGAACGCTCCTGGCATCCAGCCACATTTGCCCGTCGATGTCGAGAGAGCGTGGCGAGTTTTCGACGCTGTTAGCGTTTTCGAGGACAATGGGACCGGTTACCATGGTCGACATTTTGTGGAAAAGAGAAACTAGTTCAGGCCTTGTATGTTCCATATCGCCAGCGCCTTCGAACGAGTAGGAAGTGTACATCAACGCACTTTGACAAAGCGAACAAAGTGAGTGTGTAACAACGTCGAGAAGGCATTGTCGCTATGAGCATCGTCTCCTTTTCCGAGCCCCCGATCATAGTACAGTCTAGTACATCAGATACAAAGATCGTAATATATATGACGCATTTTCCCCTGTTGTGAAGGTAAGTTCCGTACAGAGACAACTGCAGGATGTTCACATTAGCTTTAACAGGGTGAAATTACCCTGTCTGGTCAGTAAATCTGTTCTAAATTACGCACTTTCAAAAATCGTATGTTGGCCCTCGTTTTTCCGCTTTACCATCCGTTCGAAGGGCGAACGTTACCTCTGCCTAGACAGTATTGCTTGTTAGTAGCATTGGTGTCATCCATCTGCTAGAGACGCACAGTTCCATGCCCGTTGGACCACTTGGACGAGAGCCTTACAAGCTGACATTGAACACCATTAGACTAATCCCGATCGTCTTCCCGCGTAAAATGATCTCTCTACACAAGTCCCGGCACACATACAACAACAGACTCCGTGACGGATCGCACAATAGTCCAACTCGTTCCAATCTCCTCTGGACCGGGGCCAAGCGCGACAGCAATCGCACCATTCTAGTGTTCCGTGCAGTCCCCCTTCTCTATATCGCCGGTCATAGCACCATCACTGAGCAATTTTGTGAGTGAGTGCCCATCCACTTCTCTCTCTGCCAACGTAGCTATCTCCAGCCCTCTCACTCGGCATCAACGTACATCTCCAGCGCAAAGCTACTACTGCTTCTGCCACTTCTACTTTGCAGGAAGATACTGACCGGGTCAGCAATGAACTGCCGCCCAAAAGGAGCTTATGGCATAAATCTAGGTTGCTTTGGCACTTTTCGCACTTTCCGAGCTTTTGTTGCTTGTGCAAGCTTGTGCAAGCTTGCACAAGTCCAAAAAAGTTTCTTGCAGGTTTACTGATGTGACCCACCATAAAGGCCATATAAATGTGTACGTGAGTCACGGGCGTCTCATTGCAACAATTAACAGACGCAGAGTACATTACTAGTGATCCCGCCAGTGGAAGCGGGAAATGGCCACAGCTTTGACCCTCTTACTTTTGGTGACAACTCCCCGGCCGAGAGTGCGGAGAGCGCCGCAGGGTCAAGTAATCGTAATTTGATCCATTCCCAATCGCCCGCCTAGCTCAATCGGATAGAGCGTCAGACTCTTATGGTGGGTGCATGGTCGCACTACGACTACAATCTCTACAATCTGAAGGCTGCGAGTTCGACCCTCGCGGTGGGCTAGTCTTTTCACTTTTTGTGGTCGCTACATCTATGGAGGCTACTTCTAATCCACTGAAGAAGACAAAGATGAGATTTCGTCGATATATTATCGAACATCGAACATTTTTTAGCTCAAACTTCCTCTGGCGACGACGTTGGCCCTTGCTTGCACAGATCTGCAGATTGGCGGAAGGTGTCATCGGTAACCCTGCAATAAACTTTTTCAGCTCGTATGAGCTCGTATGAGCCCAAAAAGCCGGAAAAGTTCACATAAAGTTCATAAAGCCCCAAAGCCGACAAGTAACCTACGTTTTACCAAAAGCCGCCTTTGGCCGCCGCAAAAAAAGGTGAAAAGCTGTAAAAAGATGTGAAAGTCTAAAAAGCCCAAAAAGCACAAAAGCCAGTATTGAGACTCTATGTATGTCTCTGTCATGAAAGTCAAAGAAACTGAGTGGGGAGGCGAGAAAGATGATATCACTTTTGAATATCTGCCGTTCTCGCATACTAGTAGTAGTGTTCTAACTTATGCAACCTTTACAGCTTTATACTGCTTTTTGTAGATTTTTGTAGCTTTTCCACTTTATTGTAATTTATCCAGCATGACCGAGTCCAGCTTTGTCACTTTTTGGCTTTTGAACTTGTCACAGCTTAAAAAAGCTGAAAAGCTGAAAAGTTTTTGTACAATTTACCGATGGTTGTACAACTTTAAACTAAGAGATTATAACTTATAATTGCCGTGCAGTAATGTATTTGTTTTCTATCTGTGTGAGAAGCGAAATTTCATACGATATATGCACTACCTTGTCTAAAATAGAACGTCGCTAGACACATTCTTGAAGGCCAAAGTCATTCAAATCTTTGGATTGTCGTACGTGTCAGTCTTCTTCGTCTCTTTATCCTGTCTTCTAAGAAGATCAATATTCAAGGCCGCCAATGACTGTTCTAACCTGATGGGAATTCGTCCTCCTCTCTCTGCCTCGCACCCGACCTTGCCGTTGCAAACTTATCAATAATCCAGCCTCCTCGGCCTCTCGTCTCGGTTCTTTTGCCTCTGACTCAGGATCGGTGCCATGAATCCACTCTTCGCGGCACCCTCGCCGTCTTCTGCTCCATCTTGCTTTGTCCCATGCTCTCTGTTCCTCCCTCTCGTGCCTCCCCCCCCCACTCTCTTTGAAAGGCGTTCTCTTCCTCGCAGCACTCACTTGGCTACACCATAATGTTTGTTAGCAGCACCGGTGGCATTTCTCTGATGAACAAAATAGGACGATTCAGATCATGGATCCACGCGTTTGGCGAACAGAGTTCGGCGCCATGCGGGATGTGTCTCTCCCGGTGGCACGGCAAGTCATCTAGTCAACAACTCTGAATGCAACATCGCAGTGGTCATTATCCCACCCAAGCAAAGCTCCCTCCCCTAGCCTTCCACCCAAATCTCATGCACGCACAAGAACTGACTCTAACGTGATGGGTGCACACCAAGCCTTCGACTCATCCCAAATCTGACATCTTCCCACCAGCCCCGCCCTCAACCGAGCCCTCCCCCACACCGGATGAGTTCTTCTCAAGCAAAGCCGTCTCACTCAAAGCCGTCTTGCACGAAACAGGGGTGGTATCTACCGCGGCATCATCTCCCAGTCTCAGGATCAAGCTAACCAAGGCCAGGGCAAACACGCATCAAGACGGTATCTACCCTATAGTCCACGCACTCTCTACATCATATCGTGGGTCATAGCACCACTTTAAACTCATGATGCGAGTGAGTGTCCACCCACCTCGCCTCAGCATTGGTGTTCGCACCAACGCCCTTATCGCAGTAGACATGCAAATCTTGGCCTCTCGCTCGGCATCCACATACGTTCTACGGCAAAGCCGCTGCTGCCAGTGGTTCTTCCGCTTTGCCTTGCAGATGGATATCGAGAGACTCAGCGCTACTGAGCTACACGATCCGCACATGAAAATCTGGAAGTTCCAAACCACACGCGGAAGGTCTCGAGATTGCCACAGCGCTGCTAAAGTCCTGATTTTTTTGGTTGCGCGGGTAGGAAACTAGCCATGTGGACGTAAATCTCATCTTCAGTTGTCCCCAAGAGAAATGATTTTAATTCTCTTCGCTTATTGCTCGTTTCCTGGTCTGAAATAAATACGTGAGTGGTTTCGTTCTTTGTGTCTGGAATTTTGATGGGGTGGCCTTTTGGCTGCGCAAATGGCCCGCGGGACTTGGCGTCAAGTCACCATTTATTACAATTGAACTTGTCTACGGAGTACAATGGGGCGTATTCTGGACGTAAAATGTATTGTCAGATGTCTAGGCTGCACAGAATGCTGAAGATCGAATGGAACGGTCACGGTGACTGTGGGTGCGCCCCGGTGAAGACCCTATCCCTAAATGTCCTTCCAGTGCCGAACACTTGGAGGGATTCAAACGCTTGCACTGCTTCGTCGATATGGAGGCCCGCTTGTCCTTCGAAAACGTTGCCTAGTAATGAGATGAACTCGTCGACGATATAAGTAGGGTAATTGTTATAAGTAAACGCCGTGCGACGTGACCAAGCGATATCGAGAAGGACTTTTTGTGTTCCAGGCGAGTGTTTGTACCTGCTCCAGTCGGACGTAATGGCCCTAAACGCGCCCGAGTACAGCACAGAATGGGGTTCCATTGATGACGATGTGAGTAACAGCTGATCGAAGGCAAGGAAGAAAAGCTCGACAGTAAAGCCAAGCCCATCTCCATCATGCAGATCCTGCAGACGCCACAGCTGTCGCTGCATCTCGTTTCCCTCCCACCTGGACGATATGCAAAATTCTCTCAGGTTCTGTAGCAGCTCCTTGCATTCATCGACATTCCCTTGACCTCGAAGAATCTTGCGGAGTGTCAGGGAGGGGGAGCACATGGTCTTGAGAGCTCGCCCTGGGTGTATGAGTTGACTTTTCTGAGGCTCGCGAAACAGTTCGTTGCATCGGCTCGAGGAGACAGGCGCTTGATCGATGTCATCGAGAACGCCAGGAATTTGGTGAGAGATTCGATGAGAATCTCTGGTGATGATCCATTGTGCCAAGGATATCGAATGATCGACGCCTCGAATGTTATCAGCTTCGACATTGAGTCGCTCCAGCTCTGAGATCTCAGATTCGCAGCCACGGAGGATTTCCTTTACTTCCGACAGGTTTTCTTCCTTGTACAGGACATCGTATAACCGGAATAGACATTGTGTTGCTTTCTGAAAGTTTTCGTCAATTTTCCGGGCACCTACCAGGGCTTCGCGGTTGCCAGTGTCATCTAGCCTCCCATACCGATCCATCGCCTGACTTGCCCTAGTCCTCATCCAGACGTTGTATTCCAGACTCTGTCGAATGGCGACGAGTGAAAGGCAGGTCCAGCGCATTACGAACAACTGGTCTTTGCCTGCCAACGACGATTCCCGTATCTTTTCAGAGGTACCGATATTTCCAAGCAGCTCCAAATGTCTCCAAACCACGCAAATTCGGCGTTTGCACAGCATACAAGCAATGCAGTGGTCTCGACACATGCACGCGTACGCTTCCGCCATAGTTCATCTTTTTCAAAAAGTCCAGGGTTCTTGCAAATCACCAAAGAGCGGTTGACGCGTTCGCTGAGCTCCCGCACAACATTTCCCCGGATATAGGCAGTGGCGGAGTCAGCATGAGCATTGGGCGGATATAGTACAGGTGGGTATGTCATTGCACTGGTGGGGGAATGACGGTGAGCAAGATTCTTAGCCAGGTGAGTGATTGGCCTAAAGACGCTGTGGATCCTCCGAAAGTATGAAGGTCGGTCAATAGGTGGCGTGGCTTGGGCAGTCAAAATCATCGTATCCACAGTTGGTCCCGCAGCGTGAAGAGGCTCGTCCTGGCTTCTGTCATCACTCACATCTTGTTGGCGTTCGCCAACCTTGTTCCAGACTTCTACACCCCAGTCCGTGTTAAACGAACCAGGTATTGCCGACAATAACTTCTCCATTTCCGCATCTTCCGTCATATTGTCAATCAACCATCGAATCGCCTCTGCATCTCGGCCCATGAGTGCTTCCATCTCCTCCATCGCAAGTTGCATCCGTCCCTGCGCCATGTTTGTGTCTACAGGCTTCGATTCTCTGTCGGGTCCCTGATCCCTGTATTTCCGGACACGCAACTTCTGGA
The DNA here is from genome assembly GCA_003316425.1 of Russula lepida. Classification (NCBI taxonomy): domain Eukaryota; kingdom Fungi; phylum Basidiomycota; class Agaricomycetes; order Russulales; family Russulaceae; genus Russula; species Russula lepida. The sequence continues at coordinate 30,517 of QFEZ01002485.1, forward strand.
ACAGAAACCAGACAACACCAGTAAATGAATTCTGGTAGGGCGATTGTGGAGATATGATGGGCAGGAAAGTTGCCCAGATATACAGGAGGCCACAGATTCCAATGGGAACAATCGTACTTATCCCGACCGCTGTGTTGATATTGAATAGCGAGTCGGCGAGCCCTACGAAGAATGGGAATAGGGATATGTGGAGGCAACCAGGTACGGTCTCGGCCGCCATCGGCATGTACCATCCTTCGCATCCATCATACAAGTACTGCCGAAGTCGGGCACTTTTCAGAGTATCACCGTACTGATTGAAGACATGCATGTACTCGCGGACCCATTTCTGGACAAGGATTGCCAGGAGTGCTGCGATAAGACTAAAGACAAGCGCCATGAACCAGAATACATTTATAAGGACATCGGATGCTAAGGGGCTGAATGCGGGGAAGGGGGCTGATTGAGTGGAAGGGATGGAAACTTGTGGCGCAATGGAAGGTAGTTGGAGGGAAATTTGAGAAAGGATGGCCGAGTGTTGTCGGAGGTAATAGACCATTTCATCTGTTGGCTTGACCTGTAAGTCTTGTTTGCTGTCGAGTACGAACCCTGTGAGGGCAATGGAAAATAAACCACCCTGTGGGGCCACGGATCACCATGACCAAGTCCGTAATAGGTACGAACAGAATATGAACGCACAAATATAAGAGCACTCTCCATGTCTTCTTTCAGGGAGTAGATCCTAGCGTCATCGTGGCTCTTGGCCTCATCTTTGAAGAGTTTCCAAAATTCGCTAGCACTTCCATCAAAGTCGCCAATCATGTGTGGCTCTTCAGGTTTTTGTTGGCGGTCAGTGTCAGAAGTGGTGTTGCGAGGAGCGGGTTCGACAGTCGGATTATTAGCCGCAGCTGATCATGTGTCCATCGGGCATTAATTCTCTACAATTGTGGGGAAGTACACACGGGTCTGTGCCTCTGCCTGACTCGAACCTTGTCCCAATCGTGTTGGCTGGTCACTAGTAGTATCATTGACACTGTGCTAGGGGTTGTCAATATTGCTTCCGCTGCGCATTGGACGGCCAGAAGCAGTCGAGGTCACTTCCTGGGCCTCTGACTGCTCCGTCTGGTGGACATCTTGGGAAGTAAAGACTGGAAATACTGCACTTGCGATTGTGCTCTCGTGAGGTTGAGGGGTAGTCATTTCGTGCGTCTCGCTTCTTCCCTCCTCCTCTTCACGAACCATTAGCATTTCTTATCCAAAAGGAAAGAAAGTGATGAGAAAGACGCACGGACACCTGGTGTGGCCTGGGGGACTTGTCCAACCTCGAGATCGACGTTGGGGTTCATGGTGTGAGGTCGAGCGGCAATCGTCAAATATGCGGGGACGAGAAATTCAGTGTGTGCGGGGTTGATAATAGAGCACAGAGACAGAGATGGTGGATAAGAAGAAAGTGAGCGCCCGAGCCCGAGTCGTCACGAGGCTACGATAAGCTCAAATTAAGTATAGAAGTTTGGCGCCACGACATGCCAGGTTGATCCTGTGATATACTGTATCACCATTCCAGCCCCTTTTCAACTCGAGATTACATAGTTGTCCGAGCTGACTCTCATCAAAATACACGTGAGCACAGAAGTATCATACTGAGATCATGGCTTCGCCTTGATATTGCTAACAATCAAGCTCTGCAAATTTTGAGACAGTTAGTGAAGTATTTCGCAGCGCATGGAGATCGACAGACCTTATAGGCTTCCACATCGCCTTTGAACTTCGTGACTGTACCATCTCCGCACACCCAGAGCTGTATTGACATCGATCGTATTAGAGTGGCACCTGAGTGGGGGACAACAACGTCCACGAACCTCTTTGGCGACTGACGTAATAAAGCGCTCGTCGTGTGAGATCACGATAACACCGCCGTTCCACGTACTCAACGCCAACATCAGACCGTCAAGACCCTCCAAATCCAGATGATTCGTAGGCTATTCTCAGACAAATCAAAACAGTCTAACGCAACCCCATTAAATTTTTTCACTGCGTACCTCGTCTAGCAGAAGAATGTGCGGCCGCTGCAATGACAGCACCGAGAACGCAACGCGCGACTTTTGGCCTCCACTCAAGGTGCCGATCGGCTGTAATCCTTTCAAGCCGCTGATTTGGAAGTTGCCCAAATGCTGCCGGTACTCCTGCTCTGTCTTTCCGGGGAACTTATGTGCCAGGAATTGGACCGGGTTCATTGTTGGAATGAGCGTGTCGACGTGGTGCTGTGCAAAGTAACCGCTGCATCACGTGAGAGAATCGTGAAATTGACAGGAAAGTAAGCATTGTTAGCGAAGAATAACTTACACGCGTAACCGGCCGTTGCGGTTGACCTGCCCCGACAGCGGATTTAGCTCTCCAGTCAGGAGTTTTATTCTGTTTCAGCCATAAGACCTCCGCTGATAATATTAAGAGATGAACACACAGGGTAGATTTACCCGCGCCGTTTGATCCCACGATGGCGATACGGGTGTCGAGACCGACGTCGAAATTGACGCGATTCAAAATAATTTTAGAGGACTGGTATCCAAATGTTACCTCCGAGAGCTGGAGTAAAGGCGGAGAAAGCTTCTCCGTCTCCGGGAATCTTGATGGTTACAAATATGAGCGGCTCGTACACCTTCATAGAAGATAAGCTAACACACCGAAACTTCTCTGTTTCCTCTGCCACGGGCGGAGTGAGCTCCGGAAGCTGCACAGTCGATTAATATATGTGAAGCAGTGGAAAAGGTTGACTATACTTTCTCGAGAATTTTGATCTTGGACTGTGCCTGCGCGGCACGGTTGGCATTATATCGCCATCGGTCGATGAACGCTTGCAGATGCTTGCGATACTCCATCTGTGCATCATATTCACGCCGTAGATTCCGTTCCCGTTCGGATTTGGTTGAATAGAACTGGGTGAAATTGCTAACATACCCATTAATGAAGGAACGTCGGGGTCACTGGCAGTGTACGATTACCCTTTATAGTAGTCAAGACGGGCAGAATGTTGATGGATGATATCCGTCGCAACTGCATCGAGGAACGCGCGGTCATGGGATCTGAGAACAACGTAAGCGGAAACGGGCAAAAAAAATAACGCTGGCACTCACACGACGACAAGGGTTCCGGGCCAAGTCTGGAGATAATCTTCTAGCCATGCCAACGCGTTCAGGTCAACTGGACAGGTATCAGCGGAGAGCTGGATCTATAGTCGTTCAAGGAGCTCAATACGGACTGTGATTGGACGGCTCGTCCAACAGAAGAAGTGCAGGCTGGATGACATCAGTGGTTCCAGATTGAACGAGTGGAAAGAGCACATTGCCGCACTTTGACAAATAAGGCCCGCGCGAGGGCCAATCGCATTCTTGAATGCGTATCAACTTCAGCACAGCGTCAGGGAAGAGCAGCTCCACGCACCGCCAACCTCCCGAGAAGGACCTTGTTGGCCTACCTTGGTCCTCCTCGCTAAATCCCAAACCTGATCCAGATCAGATACCTTGCAACAGCCCCACGAAGCAGATGGATGACCCACCAGCTAGCAGTGCCGCGGCCCTTGAGGGCCCACTTTCCGCGTCCATGTCTGCCAGGCTTGCGTGCACCTCCGCAAGACGGCCGCTCACCTCATCTCGCATCTCTTCGAGCCGAGCATCCGATTCGCCGGGTGGAGTAGCATCTAGCTCCGCAAGGCGCGCGTTCAGACGCGCTTCTTCAGCGAGCAAATGATCTCGCCACACGTCAGCTTTGAGAACAGAGTCGAGGGCGGTCGTATCGTCGCCAACAATCTGCGTGTTCGTCGGCTCAAGACATTGGAGTAGAACGGGGATGGAATATAGCGTACTTCCTGCTCGACAAAGAGGATCGTGATGTGTGAAGGGATGGGAACCTCGCGCATGGCGATATGCCGGAGGAGAGTCGACTTCCCGACACCATTACGGCCAATGATGCCATAACGCCTGCCATATGCGAGCGTGAGGGATGCGCCAGAGCTGCGGTGATGTCATTTTAGTGATCAGATCGGGCGGTTGGGAACTGAACGAACAGGATACGGTTTGAGCCAAAGGAGACGTCGATGGAGGGGAGATGAATGTCCTTGCTTTTGTTTTTCGAGGCTGCTGAGGATTGCAGAGGATTGATCTACTCCGCCATGAACCAGAGACGCAATAGGATATATCCGAGCGCACCTTCATGAACATCTCTTCGTAGGATTGCTTTAGACAAGAAGATGTTTGAGATCTACAAAAAGCATATAAAGATTGCAGACGTACCTCTTTCTTTTTCTGCTCTAGCAACTTTGAGCCCTCGTACAGATCCCTCCTTGCACGTTTCTCTATTTTCGCTTTGAGCTTCGCCTCTTGCTTTTCAAGCTTCTTAACATCAACGCGGGATGCCCTTTTAACGCAGTACACTAGATAAAAGACTCGCGATAAGCAGCTATCATTTACGCACTTTCCCTTGTTGATCGACTCAAGATCTACCCCCTCCGAAAATGCAATCGTGTTCGACATTGCGCTGGCCTTGCTCATGTCGAGTACTTTGTCAAGCCGCTGTAGTTTGGGACCAGACTGAGCCTTCTCACTCCGTATTAACTGGTCCTGTAGTAATGCGCTAAGGGTGGCCATAAGCTTCTCGAGGATGTCGGGCTTGTCCATCGCGATAGATTCCAACATGTAACGAGCCACTTGGAGAATGTCCTCATCTTCGCTTGCCTCATCGACAAGATAGCCAGAGAGGTATTGTACGAGGATCTCTTCTGTTCCTGGGAGAAACTCACGAATCTGTTCTGCGATGTCGTACGAAGACATAACTCGACAAGTTTCCCGCTAGTCTGAACCGCGGGATGTGAGTCCGGCAACACGGCCCGCATGTTGCGTTCCAACTCGCGACTTGGTCGCTAGGTCCCGGGCCATGTGAGAGATACAGTAATAACTGTTTTTCGGGATGTCACATGTGATAGCTCAGCTGCTCTCCACGGGGAACCTGGGACAGTGGGAGATGGCTTTGCCTTTTGTTCTCACATCCTGCCCATGTTGTTCCAACCATGCTACATATGTGACTGTGCAGTCATCTTCTAGTTCAAACTTCAATGTCAAGTACTGTATAGTCTATACACCAAGTTGTACACATCCCCAGAATCAGGAGATTCCCCGACCTTTCTTGTCCTTTTCAAGGCTCTACAGAACGACTGCATCGAACTTTCCTGTCACATGCATCAGCAAAATCCAAAATTTCTTAAATGTACTTGAGCACATTGACAAGGCTTAACAGTACTTAATTTCACTTAACTCCGTGCCAAGTGCATCAAGTGAATCCAAGCATACGAAATTAATTCCAAATGCGCTTGGATGCACATAGACGCACTTAAATGTGCTTAACGAAACATTTAATCTAAGCTAAATTAAGGAAGATAATAACAATCAAGACAGACTAAAAAGCAATTGCAAATGCATGATGATCAGCAAATTTGTTTACGAAGAATGAAGCAAATGTATCAAGGGAGTTACAATGACTAATGTCTGCTGGCACAAAGTCGTCACATACACCAAGCAAATGAGCAGCACGAACAATACTGTCGAGGTGAATGATCTCCATAACTTGTGAGCCATCTGAATAGGAATCTGGCTCAACAATCCACATGCCTGTATCCTCATCTGGTTCATCAGCAACACGAGAGTACCATCGCACAAGCGCACAAGGATAGGTAACACCTGCCAATTTAAAAGAGAAAAATTGTTGAACATGCGCAACTTCAAGGCCACGCATCCCAGAAACTGATGGGTCTGAGTTGACAAAGATGCAGTCATACCGGGGTTCATGCTTCTTCCCCCAGTCTGATGTGGCGCGAATGTATTCACAATGCATGCCACCAGTACCTGATATGTCGCTTGGTGCATAGAAAGTGGCAACAGCAGAAGGGTACAAAGTGATCTTCTCATGAAATGCAGGAAGATCGTCAAGTGAAATGTGTTCCATGTTGGATTCCAGATGACGTTGGGCATAGAGAAACTGACGGATGAGGTCAACGAAGTCTGACTGTTTAAGTGTCTGTTGAACACTCTCAGCTGTTTGTTTGCGAGCTAGAATATTTATTAGATGGATATCCATATCGAAGCATAAGTCACACACAACTCGGTGTCTTCGCTAACTCAACACTTGCCATAACCCTGGGTCCTGCAACTGGTCTTCCGTCCAACTTGGAGTCGTCGTCTTCAAGTTGCACTGGGCCATTAGATTGAGATTGTGCCGGATCAACAGGTTGAGAAGCATCATGGTTAGGCAATTGATGTCCTACTAGTACGCATGGCAAGTATTTATTAATATGGCTCATCCCAAGGGAAAGCGGAAAGGACTCACAAAGGCTGAGGCGAACATGTTCACTTTCTAAACATGTACCATCCAACATTCCCCGGTCTCTGAAGTTAACACGAGATGCTGCCAGTTTATCCAACCGTTGATTTGTTAAAAGCATCTGTCCCAAAGCTTCATGGTGGCCAGAACGGCGCCAAGGCTCCTTGACAGCTTTGATATGCTTTGACTCTGTGATAGATGAACAGAGACCATTTGGCGCTCCAAATGCCCATATGAGGCTTGGATAGTGTGAGAGTGCGTGTTGTCAGGGTAAGGCAAAACTGTCAGCTCGAATGCCACATTCCTCAAATATGACCCGATGATCATGAAAGCGTTCCAGTGCATCAGTTAACGAAGCGAGGCTCTTTGTGTCAAGAACTCCTGCACGTGCAATGTAACAAAATTCCAGAAAGGCTCGGAATGTCTTCAACATCTCCCGGGGTACATGTCCCCTAATTGCGGGAAGGAAAACCTAACAGTAGCGAATGGTTGACATAATATGACAGCAAAGGCAAGAGCTAACGCACCTTCATCAATGCCTTCGAGTCATCACCCATCCACTGCTTAAACCCATGGCCTTCTTTGAATCGTTGCAACCCCGAAAATGGAGGCGCAGCACCAATACTAGGGAAAAATCAGATAAAATCATTGTTACGAGCAAAATGTTCATACCGCTTATCAATATCATCCCAAATTTGCTTTGCACGTGTCTTTCCGTGAGTTGAAATAAAGTATTCTTCAACCCATGTCACCAAATGGTCTTTAAAGGTTCCTTTGATGACTTGGTGAAGAAGATCCGGTGCGATAAGTTCATGGATGTCCACATGAGGAAAATAGTTCGTGAAAGGCTGTAAATTCCAGTTCAGTACTGATGGATCACCAACAAACTGACAGAGCAAACAATAATCAAGAGCCCAGGGGTAATGCGGTGTAAAAATCAGTTATCCCCCGCATGCCCCTGATGTCGTAAGTGCCTGGAGCATGGACGGGTCCCTGCGCTGACTCCCAACCTCAGTCCTCATAAAAAGGATCTTGTCCAGCCTTAGGTGGGTACCTGGTTACCAGTTGACAACCCTGTGTCATCCCCTCCTCGCTCCGGGTTCGCCGCTGGAAAGGGCGGATGGATTCGAATTCCACATCACACCTGTAACCCGCCATATACCTATATAGCTATCTCAATTGAAGATAGTCATGATGTCATGGATGGTGAAAAACCAGTACTAGTACCAAGCTTGTTGGTCCAGAGATGATTAGCCGAAGAACAACTCACCACAACATCACCCACAAGTCCGTAATCATCCCAAAGTACACCCAACTCTAGTGCTTCAACCAAGGCCTCCATATGTTCGCGACAGCGTCTCACACCCAGATTACCAAGATTATCGAGCGACACAGTACATCTAAATTTATATCAACCGAAAAACATCATATGAAAAATGGAAGAATTACTCACTTGGGACACCAACCTTGCACAATACATGCAATGAGTGCTTGTTCTGGATAATCAGCAATAAACGGCCCGAGGCCATAGATGACAAGCCGAAAGTGTCCATCTGGACAGTGGGCAACCATTGGTTTTGTCATACCAGGCTTGAGGGATTGAAGAATGCGTGCGAGTGATGAGTGATACAATTGATGACGAAAATGCCTGAATTTCG